>CAJQUN010001118.1:0-104193 GCA_907163345.1 Haberlea rhodopensis | reverse complement strand
TTAGACCTATTGTGGCTGCAGCTAATGAGGAGGTTTTCAGAAAACGAATCATCTTCAGTCGTGGATATTGAAATTCATTGATGCCAAAGTCGATTATACCCATTGCCCAGGTATCAAGGGACAGTGATGACGACTCTCAGGTCTCTGAAGATATGGATGATGATGGATTCTCCGGAGTCGCTCGAGTCCGAAATATTGAAGTTCTACAGATGCTTGATAGTACCCCGGAAGTTAGTATCTTGGAGGTTGAGGAAGAGGAAGCTCATGAATCACTGGCTGAGAATATAGTTGATATTGAATTTGTTGAGAATTCGGTAGTTATGTAGCGATTGTCTAAGCTCAAACATGAAGAGCAAACTATTGATGGTGTCCTATCAGCTGATATGATTCAAAATAAAGGTCTTGATGACACTTACCAAGTGAGTGCTGGTCCTTTGGTTTCCAATGAAGAACATAAGTGTCTATCGGAATCAGAGTGGAATGGAGATTTGATGCTGATAGACCAGGAATTTAAAGAAATTGATGGGTGGATGAGATAAAATTTGTGGGTTTGGATAACCATGAACTGCCAACCGACCTTGCTGAAAACACATTGCTGCCAGGAAATTTTCCTTGTGATGTTACAGCTGCTGAACCTATATACCATTGTGAAATGGTCAAACTAATGAAACTTGAAATTCCTGAATTAGACGACAGCAGTGACATGGTTGAGGTGTATGTGGATAGTTTGGTCTCTGATAAGGGTATTCCGAGTGAGAATCTGGAACAAGAATGCAAGCAAAAGATTGATCGATCTGTTGAGACCAGAACAAGCGTAATTCTTGATCAAGGTGTTCAGATGAACGAGGGGCTGAGTGAAGGTTGTCCCCGATTTTCAGATTTGCCTGATGCTTTCACAAACGACAAGCATGTGAACCAGGAAGCCACACATAAAAAGAAAATAATCAACAATTATATGGTAAGGCAGAAAATCCAACCTCCCCAGCTGATGTTAATGCAATGGTAGCTGACATGGAAGAACAAGATTTTACTCCTTCCTATGGTGGAGAGATTTTGCAAGATCTTTCACCAAAGATTGATGGTCAGATGACAACAGGCTCGGATGACGGGGCGAATTCAGATGACAAAATTAGTGATACGAGACAAATAAGTGATTCTGCTGACCGTGCTGATTGTCTTATGGACAACATAGGTGTTGTGTCAGATGGTGACAGGAATCAATTTACATTCGTTGAGCCAGAAACGTTGATGCGCCTCCTAGAATGAACAGTGAATTAGAGAAACTTCAAGTGAAGCACAGAAGCACAAGCTGGAGATAATACAGCAAATAAGAGTAAAATACTTGCAGCTTCTCTGCAGATTGGGCATGTATCCTGAAAATTCCATCGCTGCAAAAGTTTTATACCATCTTGAGGTTGCTGAGGCAGGGTCACTCATCTTCTCAGGAATTCCATTTTGATTCAGATAAAACGGCAGCTCAGGAACTCGAAGTACAATCCAGAATGATTTGAATTTTTCCGTGAGGATCCTGGTTATTGGGAAAACTGGAGTTGGCAAGAGTGCTACAATAAATTCCATTTTTGAGAAAGGAAGACTGTAATTGATGCATTTGAAACCTGCCACTACTGATGTGAAGGAAGTAATAGGTATGATAGATGGAGTCAAAGTTAAGATTTTAGATACCCCTGGTCTTAGACCTTCTCTCCGAGACCAATCTCACAACCGAAAAGTTCTGTTGTCAATAAAGAAAATAATGCAAAATCTCCACCCGATGTTGTCTTTATATTGATCGTCTAGATATGCAAACCAATCACTTTGACGATTTACCTTTACTGAAATTAGTCACAACTTATCTTGGATCATCGATATGGCAAAAAGCGATAATTTCTTTGACGCATTCAAGCTCCATACCTCCAGATGGATCCAATGGAGATCCCATAGGTTATGGGGTATTTGTTTCTCAGCGATCATATTCTGTACAACAGATGATTGGCCATTCTGGTGGAGATTTCTGGCGGTGAATCCTGGTTTGATGATTCCAGTGGCTCTGGTTGAAAACCACACTTTTGCTGAAAAGAACGAGCATGGAGAAAAACCGATGCATGCAAGAGAAAGTTGGAGATCACATGTTTCTGCTTTTATGTTATTCGATGAAAATTTTAGCAGAAGTGAATTCCATGGTCAGGATTCAGAATCCTTTGGCTAGTTGGAATATATTTGGTTTCAAGATTTGTTCCCCCAGTTGATCAAGAAGACGTCACTTCTGCAGACAAGCAAACGGGAAGCTCAGAAACTGTTGCAATTCCATTAACAGACATAGATCTCTCACCTTCCTTTGATGGAAATAGGCCCTCTTTTAGGTACTTTGTTTAGATAATCTTGGTTATGATGGTCAATTTCCAGCAGTAGATTCAGTTCAACTTACTAAGGATACAGAAGAGTTTGAGATCCAGTTACATTCATCTGTCTTGACAAAGCACAAACACAAAAGATCAACCATGGCAGGACTCATGTTCAGACAACTGGAGTATCCATCACTTTTTTTGGGGATCAAATTACGGTTGGAGAACAGCCAACTCTCACTGGTATGCAGGTTCTTGTCAAACTCAAACCAATGCAGCATTCGGGGCAAGTACAGTAGGCGTATAAAGGAAAAGACAACCATATTTTCAAGAATCAAAGCACATTAGGTCTGTCTTTGAGGAAATGGAGAGGTGATGTTGTATGGGGATGCAACCTGCAATCTCAGTTTTCTTCTGGTAGGAATTCCAGATCACATGTTCGGGTTCAGGCTGGTCGGAACAACAAGCCAAGTTGGCAGGTAAGTATCAGGACAAGCAGTTCAGATCAGCTACAAATTGCTGTTATAGCTCTCCTTCCAGTTGCCAAAGCCATATTCAGGAGCTTGTTGCCTCATCCAACAAGAGCTCAAGCTAGGTACTGTCATTAACGTGGCCGGGGGTGGTGGTGACATATGAATTGTCACATATTTTGCTTTGTTTTCTGTTTCTTTCTTGTACCCTTTTTGTTGTTTGCATTTAACATCATAGGAAAAGTTTTTACTGATATTTGTACACTTCAAATTTTATATGGCTGAAACTTGCAGGTAATGAAGCCTAATGAATGAGAGATAGTTTTCTTCTTCTTCGAAATTTGTCCCTCAATCCAATACTTGTGTTTTATTTAAATTAGGTTAGATCGACCTTCCTTTTGTAGAGAGGCGTTAATCATATTTCTTTCATTGCCTCGGAGAAATCTGAACATAAATCATTTGGGCTTCTATATATGTTAAAAATATATATATACCACTTTATTTCCAAAACACTCATCTTAATCATAAATGAATAGGTTAATAATGTACGGAATTCCAAATGTCCCTTTTGCGTTGGATAAAGTTAATCTGGATTAAATAAAACCATGATTGGTAAGGGCTGGAAAGCTGAAAGCCACCTAGAACAATCAGTACGCTTAATGTGCTGCATAAAAAATAGTAAGATGGAGAAAGAAACACTCTGTCTTGAAGCCACGACAAGAGATCATAATGATAAGGGAAACATCAAGAAACAATAGGAGTGATGATGGAAGATCTGCCTAAGAATCGCGCTTATTATAGCAATAAATCGGAACCTTCTTCATCCGGGATAGTTTTTGTAAATCCTTTAATATGCAACATGCAAATGTTTTTTTATATTCGCATGACTAACAATCAAAGGAAGCCTATGCCTATGATTATGTAAGTGTGTGGGTCAAAAGAAATTCCACAGCACCACATGTAGCTGATTCTGTTGCATTTGATACTAAAAAGTCCAATAATAGAAGAGAAATTGAGTTGAGACTGCATTTTAAGCTGAGCTGTAAACAGTGCGATGATCGAAAAGTGGCTGGGAAGTTGGGGAGGAAAATTCAAATCTGCCTCAATGTTGTTCATTGGGAAGAAAATCAGTATTGTTACCAGGTAGAGGGGAAATATATCAGCAAATTGTACAAACCTCAACTTTACTGATTTCATTCGATGAGTAAAATGGTAAAAATGTGACAGCTGCATGCACAATACCTGTGTTTGTAGTAGCTTCAGAGGAGGTTGTTCTTGGGGACATTGGATACGCCTGAGGTTGAGACATCCGATAATATGCCATCAGGTCTTCTTCAACTGCAAATTATAGAATGATGGAAGAGCATTTCCCTGAATCTAAAAGGATCCAAGCACTCTTAGAGTTCTCTTCATTTAGTTTAGCAAGATACATCCAAATTATCAAATACTATCTGCCAGATGACACAGAAAATTAAGTAAAATATATCAATTGGTTCGGAGATTAAAACATCTAAGTATTCAACCTCTTCAACTTCACTTTTACAACCTACATAGTAAACAGAGACATGATACTGATAAAAGTGCAAATAATTGATCTGACCAATATTACTAAACTATGGTTAGAAAAATACTGTTAGTTTTTGGCTGAGCAATGGATTCCCAGCTACAAGTTTACGAGATATTCTGCCACGTTTGATGCTTGCACACAGCATACACATGTTTAGCACCCAGCCTGGCAAAAGGAATATCTAAATCAGCCACCATTGATTATGATGGTAAAGTAATCAGTTTATTCAATGTGGAGTGCGAATACTCACAGTTGCAAACTACAGGACGAGTGTTTATACGCCTGTTTCAGAGTCCTGATTTATAATACTTACAGTGTGTATCTAGAACTAAGTTTGAATATAAATCGAATAGCAACAATTATATTGAGCATATTTACATAAATTGTTAATAAAAAAATTGCATGTATACATGTCTATAAAAACTCAATCATGACTTTTAGTTCACAATCAGTAATGCTTAAAATGGCCAAATGGACATGAACAGAGACACCCATTCATCAACGGGGGCTGCAAAGAGCTAGAAACTGACCAATAGACAGATTCTTACAAGTTTTCAGACATGTAAGCAATGACATTTCTAGACAAACTCTTTTAAAAGTCATAGTGTGTTGACAGAATTTGACGATGCTAATGAAAGGGTATACATTCACTGAAACAAAAGGAAATGTATAGATGTGGCAAAGAAAATGGCAAGTCAAAAAGTTAGAAAATACGTAAACAGCACTTGAATCGCCTAAGTCTTGAATAAGTGGCATTGTCGGCTACATACACAAAACAACGGACCCTACCACCACCCATCATTTTTAAGATCACGATGAAGAAATCAGCAAAAATTAAAAACATAAAATGGCAATCACACAATTACATCTTCCACGAGACACCTACAACAATGTAAAAAACCAACCTTGAATAACCACATCTTTCTTCCGTTGCTCAAATGCACAATGGAAAGCCCTACTTTCCTCCTCATTGTAAACTGAATGGTGATTCCCCTTGAGCATCTCTTCTGATTCACAGAAAAATGTGCATTACATCTTATTCACTACATAATGCTATTCATGACAAAAAAAAACCTTCTTCTTCTATATAAAGAAAGAAAGAAAAAGAAATCCTTCTTTCTTATCTTCAGTATACCACAAAAATAGCATAGTATTTATGAAGTAAAAACGTCATAGAGAACTTCATACACATAATACAATCATGAGTTATGTGTTGCAATCAAAGTAGGAGTTCTATCAATTAAAATAATCAAAAAAGACAGCACAAACAACAAAATGAACATGAATTTGTCTCATGAATAAGTTGCATTGTATAATACCTCCTTATTTACTTCAAAAGCCTCAGATACACAGACTGATTGAGATGGTCCGAGCTTGAAAAGCTGGAAAGTGAAAAGAAAGCAAGCATTATAACAAACCATCACTGCATGCTAAACAAATAAAAAACGAACATTTGTGAAAAAAATCAGTCTATACCATGGTTCGCGGGAACGGTGGCCGGAACGGAGGTCACCGTTCTAGTTCACATTTAACGCACGGATTATTTAAAAAAAATATTAAAAAATTCAAAAAGATTGAATATTTTGAAAAAAAAATATATTTTTCATCTTCTTTAATTACAAACAACAACAACTAATCATTTAATCTCAATAAATTGGAGTAAGTTATTTTACTCTTCTTTAATTAATAAATAAGATTTAAAAATATTATTTTTAAGAAAATAACAAATTAAATATTTTTTCTAAATCTTATGTACACTTTATTCAAACATATTTATCCTCAATATATACCAAAATTTGCATAACTATATCAAAACTATTTTATCTTCAAATCATAATATTAATAAAAAAAATTAAGTAGGTACATTTTCAAGTAATTTGTAAAATCACCAAATCTTATATACAATTTATTAAAACATAAATTTATAACTAATATCTCAAAATATTTTTATCATTTTATTTATAAAAAAATTGAATTATTTCACAAATCATTTAATTATAAAATTATTAAAATACACCTAACAATTTATCTAAATAATTAAGCACCAATTAAAGATGTCTACCAATTTTTATATTTCCAAATTATTAATATCATTTCAGATTAATAAACTTTCTTTTTAAAATTTTTAAATCAAATAAGCTTATTTAAGTAAAATACAAAACAAGAAAACTATACCTTTAGACCCCACATATAATTACTTCATCTCACTCTCTTCTTCATTTCCTTCATCCCCACTCTCTTCTTCGTTTCGTTAATCCTCACTCTCTCCTTTGTTTCATTAAAAAAAATTCAAGAATTCAAAATTTTTAAATTCACATCCGTTCCGCGTAGCACCTTCCACTTTCGCGCAACCGATATATCGTCGATATCCGATTACAAAACGCTTTTTCAGAGCAACCTACGTTACAAGCTGGAACTTTGGCGCGCCCATCTTTGTTCCCGTTCCGATCGTTCCGTTCCAGATTATGCGAACCATGCTCTATACTCGTGCAATATTTATTGTGTTTGAAGAATTTATAGAGATACTAATTAACCGATTCATAGAAAATTATCCTTCCCTGATACTTAAAAATCAGTGGTACGAATCTCATTAATCTAGTACCGAAACTACTTTCAAATTTGATTCAACATCTCAGAAACCAAGTTAAACTCCAATCAAACACTATAGGAACAAAAAACGAACTTAAATACGTGAAGTTGAGAAATGCAGAAAATAATTGTTCAAAAAATATCTCGATCCTGCAGTTGCGTAGCTCGAATCGGAACTATTTGAATCGGAGTCCAAGTCAAATTGGAGCCAGTAGGAACGAGACCGCGCAACCACCGGCGGGGAAGAATTGCTCGAAATCGATAACTGTGAAATCGAAAGCTACCAAAAACTTGACAATCCAGCTTATTATTCTCCATGATTTATAAATTATTTGACTATAATTATTGTCAATAAAAGAATGATTACGTATAAGAACTAGGGTTTTTCACAGGAGAGAACGAGAGGATTTAGTTCCTTGGGCCTTGGCTAGACATAGCCGCGGTTATTTCATAATCGCAGCCCGGATTGGCCCGTAATCGGGTTAATGGATCGGTTAATCGTTGACCTTGTTACACGGTTAAGAACTGTAAGCGGCCCGTTACTATACGGGCCGGTTACAGTTCAAGGGTTTGAAAAACTGTGGAACTGTCGGTTTGAACCGACGATTACAAACCTTAAATTTTATTTTTTTATTTTTTAAAAAATGAACGGCCAGGATCTCCTGACCGTTGCAACAGGTTGAACCGGCGGTTAACAGCCGGTTCAACCGTAATTTTTTTTTTAAATGACGGCCAGGATCTCCTGACCGTTGTATATCAATGGTCAGGATCTCCTGACCTTTGTATATCAACGGTCAGGATCTCCTGACCGTTGCAACAGGTTGAACGGGTGGTTAACCGCCGGTTCGAACGTAAATTTTATTTTTTATTTTTTTAAAATTCGATGGCTTGGATTTTTTGACCGTTATAGATCGACGGCTAGGATTAAGTGACAATTATTTTTTATGCTTATAAATATCCTCCACACCCATTTCATTTTTCATCAATCTTATCACAACTGTAAGTTTCGATACATCATTTACTTGTATTATTTTCGAATTACTCAATGGAAGGTCCTAATGATCCACGTAAAGGCAAATGCAAAGGCAAGGTTACATATCCCGACGGGCCGAACCTGATGTTGATATTGATATTGATGATATTGAATTCACCGACGATGATCATTTTGCTACACATGATACCCAAGAAAGTGCGCATTCAAAGGTAAGATCTATGCCTCCACTTAAATCATCGATTTTTAATAAACATTTTGAGAAGGTGACTCTTCCATCCGGAGAGATGCGCGCCAAATGCAAATATTGTACCAGTACGTATAAGTTTCAAAGTGGTGGTGGCTATGGATCTTTTAAGCGTCATATCGAAACAAAGCATCCAATAAAGTTTGGTAATGATTCTTCTCAAACTCAACTGTCTAGATTTTATTCCTCGGGTGAAGGTACCGACTCTCCACTTTTCAAATACACTGATGCATAATTAAGAGAATCGGTGACATAATTTATCTATGTAGAACATCTTTCTTTTAGTATTGCATTTAGATTTGGTTTTGAAGATCTGTGTCATGAATCTCTACAACCTGCTGCTAAACGTGTTCCTAGGACCACAGTCACACGAACACTTAAAAAATTAGTTCGTCAAAAAAGAAAGAATTAGTTACATTATTTAGTAATTTGACGAATAAAGTTTCTATATGCTCTGATATTTGGAGTGATCATTGGCAAACTAATTCTTACATGGGTATTACTTGTCATTGGATAGATAATTTATGGTCAATTCAAAAAAGGTTGCTTGCATATCGATTGTTCAATGAATCACACACCACACATAATATTTCTCAATTGATTTGTGTAATTTTAGAAGAATATGGTTTAACTTCCAAAGTTTTTTTTGTGTCATTTGATAATGCTAGTTCGAACACATTGAGTATTGAAGATCTTAAATATGTTTGTCAACCTGCTATTGGTGGTTTATTTTTCAATATTCGATGTATTTGCCATATTGTGAACTTATGTGTGCAAGATGGATTAAGATCGTTAGATAATCATATTCAACCAATTAAAATGGTAATATCTTATTTGTGGTCCCATCCGAGTTTGATGAAACAATGGGGTAAGTTTTGTAAGGTTAATGGCATGCGACCTAGAAAATTTTCACGAGATATACCAACACGTTGGAACTCAACATATAAATTGATAAATGATTCATATGAATATAGAGAGTTATTGTATTTATTTTTTGCACAACATGGTGGAAACTCTAATATTTATGTATTTTCGCACCAATGGAATGTATGTAAAAGTATATGCGAAATGTTGAAGGTATTTTATGATGCAATTGAACAATTATCTGGAGTTTATCATCCTACATCTCATTTAGTTTTGATGAACTGTTGTAATGTGGCACTTACCTTAAATGAAAATTTATCTAATTATATGTTAACCTCTTCTGTGGTAGCAATGATGGTTAAATGGGAAAAATATTTTTATAGTATTCCTGAACTTTTTCTAGTTGCTTTGCTTTAGATCCTCGACTTAAATTGGATGTTTGCGTGAAATGTTAGTGATGTATTATGAGACATTATCCCCCCCCCCCCCCCCCCCCCCCCCCATTTGACTCTCCTATGGTAGTAAATCGTGTTAGAAATTATTTGCATGAGATTTATAGATAATATAGTTTAAAATATAGTGTACAAGAAAATGAATCACAACTACAAATTAGTGCTCAAAGTCATTCTAGTGGTATTAAACTCACCAAAGCACAACTTCTGTTAAAAGAACGCACTAAACGTCCCAGAGGATCATCAAGTTCCAGTCAGGAACTTGATAATTATTTTACGACTTCTTTTGATTTCAATGAAGCAGATAGCGAGCAACAATTAGATATCTTGCGGTGGTGGTCACAAAAGACACAAATTTTCCCGATTTTATCAATCATAGCAAAGGAAATCTTAGCTTGCCCAGTGTCAACCGTTGCTGTGGAACAAGCTTTTAGCGCAGGGGGAGATATTTTGGATGTAAGACGATAAAAAATGAGTCCGAATTCTTTAGAGGCCCAAGCACTAATGGACGATTGGGCCAGGGCGGCAAAACGAAAACAAGGAATTGAATCAAGCTCGGACCAAGATGAATTTGATACCGAAGGAACTACTACTACGGGGACAGGTAACAGAAGTGATTGAGCTACGCTACTTTTAAAGGTAAGAAGGGTTAAAAGGTAAGAGAACTACGTGGGTTTTGATTCCTCTACACCCTAAGGCAATGTTTGGTAGGTAGGTTTAGGCTGGATAAATGCACGATTAAGTACTTTATCTAACGTTTGGTTGGATTTTAAACAAACCATCCTTTTCTTGCAAGCCCGTGAAAAGGCTGACTAAACCCATGAAAAGAATCCCACCAACCCACCTCGTACAATTTAGCTCTTGTTGTACAGTATACATGATAAAGGGTAGAAAGTCCTTTATACCCTTTTGTTGTAGCCACATTCATTTCCTTTTTAGTTCCAACACGACATCACAATTCGCAGCAGCCTCAATCACTCGGATCTGTGAAATTTAAATATGAGGGGAGACAGAAGTGAACCTCGTTGCTGTGAAACAAAAAGCCATATTCATCTCTTTTCGAACGTAAATTAGCAAAAATGGACTTTGATTAATTACCCGATTCTGTAAATGACGAAAATACAAAAATGGATTCTGTGATATTTTTTTCTGCTCTTTATGGTGGATTTTGATTTTATGAGGAAGAACTATTGAGACTCGACCTCAGTGGAGCATAGAAGTTCTTGATTTTTGGGACATTTCTTTAGCTTACCTATCAATATTCTTCAGTCTCTGTGTGTTTGGATGGAACACAGAGAGACTCGGGTTTGCCAACATGCATGTTCACACTGTTAATTTTCTTCTATTCTGCTTGGATCCTTTTTGGATTTTAAATCTTGCAGCCATTAACATAGACAACAAGAAAGTAAGAGTCGTCTATTTGGGTTACTTTATGGTGGATTTTGGAGGATTCAGATGAGAAAAAGATTAATTTTCCAAATTCGTCTACCGGTATTAAGTTTCTGTATGAAGTGGTACAACTTTTAAAATTTGGGAAGAGCTGGGGAAAGATTTAGGGCGATGTATTCGCTTTTCTGCGATAGAGTGTGCGTGTGTGAGAACTGAGAGGAGAAGAATACGCGACACAAAATTGAAGATGCTTTACTAGGTTTACAGGGATGTTTTAGTCATTTCGTCAAAATTTCCTATATTTATCCTCCACGTAAAAAACATACCAAACCTAATATTATTAAACAGAACATTTTCAACATCCTTAATTATACACTGGTTTATCACTTTTTTATTAATCATTCAATAATCACATCCTTCAAACCAAGCGACCCCTAAGAGGATATGTAGCCAACTTAAAAAGTTCAAGCCATTCCCTCCCCCTTACATTTCCTTTGTTTTTTTTTTATAGTAATTTTTAAATTATTTTAAATAAAATTTTACTTTTTTTAATTTAAAAATATTAGGGTCGAACCGTAACCGTAACCGGTGGTTAACCGTAACCATAATCGGCGGTTCACGAACCGTAATCAGAACCGTCTATTAAGGTTAAAGTTAAGGGTCGAGCTCTTATGAACCGTCGAATTGGCGGTTTCGAACCGTGGTCATGTCTAACCTTGGCTCGTTGATGATTTGGTGCGATGTGTAGTGTAGTAGGATAGTGAAATTGTTGACGTGTCAGTTTTTAATTAGACATGAAAGTTGCACTTTGTCTATTTTTGTGGTTCTTTAGGGGGACAAAGGAACAAAGCATTTGAACTGATATTTGGTTAAAGAATTGATTTTTCTTGTGATGTTTAGTTCATAGTGTGGCCCAAGATCCAGGACATACATAGGGTTAGGGTTTGATCTTTATATATAGGGGCCTCCATTCTTATACTAGATACACCAAGAAAAACAATAATCTCTCGTTCTTATATCACGACACGTTCTTCTTGGAGAATCACCAACGACTCCAAGGTTTTAAAGTGTATAAACAGGGTATATTACTCTAGTAGCAATCTACCAACCAACGAGAGGTTGTTTAACAATCGAAGCTTGTAGACGAGCGTAAAGATCTAGAATAATCTTCCGCTGCAAACATGTATAATTATGTATATCGAATACCCGACTATTTACTGTATTAAATTCCTAACACATAGAATCGCAAGGAGGAGTTTAATAGCCAAATCTAGTCCGTAGATAAAGTGATTTCAATTAAATTCTTAAATTATTCATAAGATTCACAAATATACCATTCAAATAAGATGTGGTTTCGAGTGAAAAGTGAAAACAATAATCTTGGATGATGATTCTTGTAATCTTGTGGTATCGTACGGAGTGAACCAATCCCAACATGCCCAAGTCGACCTCGTGTGAATGCACCGGGCCCAAAAAATATTTGGATGCTTTCCTAAGATCATGTCTTCGAGGGTCGCACTGTGGAGTGCTTTGCCACCAATCTCGATTTGAAGCTCGATGAGGACGTGGCATTTCAGATCAAACATCAATTTATAAAGATCATGAAATCCAGGACAAGAATCTAATAAACCGAAAATGGACGAGTTCAGATTGGATTAGCCAGCTCAAAATCATGTAACCTGTACAGCAATGTCACAGAACAGTCCCCATAAATGAACTACACTAAAACAACATAAACGAAAATTTTACATGTATTCCTAGAAACAAAAATCTTGAATCTGAAAAGGGCAAGTCAGTCCCTTTCATCAGATCTTCATGCGTATTCAAGAAAATGATATTGTCACAGCTTGTTTCGTATTCTCTTCACCCCCCGACTGGCTAGTGATTTATGAGAGAAACCATACATTTGCAGAATCTGGTCATCTCCAAAGTTGAATGCACGATCCATCTGTTTCAAGCATCTTTCAACCGGATAATCCCCGAACTTTGCACAAGGCTTGCAACCCACAAAATGAGTAACAAGCGGCCAACGGTCATCACCAAGACCTGGGTGATATTTCTGAATCATTTCCTCGTACTTATCCACCAAAATGCCCCAATAACCGTGCAGGTAATACGAGTTCTCAAGATAAACCTTATCACCCCACTTATCCTTCTGTGTTGCCAATATATACACCATTGCAGACTGATCATCCGCCTCAAAAACCGGCCTATCCTTAAGTTCCCGAGTTAAAAGCTTCCCTGCTTCTTCCCTAACCTTCCCTTTTGGCCCCATTGGTGCCAATGTATCAAGAATATCTAAAGACCACTGACAATTCCTCAACAAGAAACTCCCTGTGTTCAAACCAATCCAATTCTTTTGATCATACACCATTTCGTTCCAGCCGTGCATCACTAAATTATGATCCTTATACCTCTCCCAAGGCACCTCAAAGGCCATATCTGTGAACATAGCATCACTGTCTATCCACCACAAGAACTCCACCTCTGGATGGGACAACAAAAGCTTTCGAATCAAAGGCAACTTCGCCCAAAATCCAGCCATTTCTGCATCAAGCAAGGCCATATTGTAAAAAATCTCAATCCCATGAAGCCTACAGTAATCAATCTTATTCTTGATCGCCTTCAACAAGTAATGATCCCCCACCGGATTCTCGCATGGTTTCTGGGACGAACCAGTCACCAACAAAACCCTGGGCTTCTTTTCTGCAATGAAATTAGGGACATTCGGGTGCTTTTTCAGCCATTCGTCTCTCATTTGATCCCAATTCTCAATCTTTGGACCCAAACTATAAGGTAGCGTTGATTCACGCTTAAATTCCTCAACCCCATCATCCTCATCTTTCAAAATCTTATTTATATCAAATTCAGCATAATTCTTGCTGCCATTTTCCGTACCATCACTGGGTTTCCGCTTCCCCTTCGAAGGCCCTTCCAAGGAGCGGCGCGGTTCGGCGTGCTTGCGTATGTATGAGAAGGTTTCCCGAATCTCTTCAAGATCTTTCTCCGGCGTGCCGAATCTTCCGGCGCCAAGATTTCCACGCAAGACTACGACGGTAAGAACAAGACATAAAAGCGTGAGCTTACCATTGCGCAAAAGCCGCCGGAACTGGCGCGCCCGGCGCTGGCTGATTAGCCTATTTAACATGGAGATTCAAATACTTTGAGCTAAAACTCTTACCTGGTTCGATATGTTCAAAGTTGCAAATTCTTTTAATGGCTTAAGAGAACTGGTGAAGATGATTTTCCTTAATAATCTGGTAACGATTTTTCAAGGATTTTTGCACGAAATGGGAGCTTTGAGCATGATTATTTCAGAATTAAGCTGCATTTTTTCAAGGGAAAGCGGGGATTTTAAGGCCGATCGGTGGGGTTTTTTAATTATTTAACCTGAATTTTTATTATAGTTATTAAAATAATCGGATTTTTTTTTTTTATAAAAGTAACCTAAGTCGCCATCTGAGATGGCGACACTTACCAAATTCTTTTATTGTCGCCATCTCAGATGGCGACACAGTAAAAAGTTTTTTTTTTTTATAATGTCGCCATCTAAGATGGCGACATGATAAAAATTTTTTTTATTTTATTGATGTCGCCATCTAGAATGGCGACATCAATAAAAAAATTTTTTTTTTATAATGTCGCCATCTAAGATGGCGACATTATAAAAAGTTTTTTTTTTTTATTGATGTCGCCATATGGAATGGCGACATCAATAAAAACATTTTTTTTTAATGATGTCGCCATCTAAGATGGCGACATCAAATAAAATTTTTTTTTATTGATGTCGCCATCTTAGATGGCGACATCAATACCATTATAAAATATTTTTTACGTGTTGTCGGCAGAAAACGACGTAAAAATATAAATAATTATAACATTGTCGCCATCTGAGATGGCGACAATAAAAAAAAATTCATTTTTTATTTTATGTCGCCATTTGAGATGGCGACATTAATCAATTTTTTCTCTATTTATTCGAACGAAATCAGCCCATTTCATATAACTCATTCAAATCTTCAGCTCATTTTATATAACTCATTTCATATCCTCCAGTTGTTTGCTCCGATCAGCATATTTTAGGTACGTTGTTATATAAATAATTATATTTAACAGCATTATATATCATGTATTAATTTATGAATTTTATCTTTATTTTTTAAGGTATGTCAATTAAAGTTTTGTTGTATTGGGGAGGCCAAATATTACAAGATTCAGAATCTGTTAGATATGATCGTGGTCCGTCAAAAGGCATGACAATATCTCGCAATATTAATTATTTACAGTTATTGAGCGATATATATGATATTACTGGCATCGATCGTCACCAGTTCATTCTGAAAATATCTTGTAAATATATATTCAGTGATTTTTCGGGGATGAAACAAACAATTTTTCCCGTTGACAGCGATTACAATCTATCATGGCTATTGGATATTGAACAAAATCATACTTTTTTGGAGATGTATATACAAACAGAACCCTGTGCTTATGATTTTAGTACAGAAATGCCAACAACTGGTAGTGGTCCATCTGTAGTAGTTACAGAAAGACCAACTACCTCTATGATTCAAGATGATGCTCCGATAGTTGCTGACAATGTTGTTCCCGAGCCACTAGCAGACAGTTTTGTGGATTTTGGAGATGATATTCGGTCTGAACCGGAGGGGATTCCATCTGAGGATGAGTCTGCTGACGATGAGGTTGATATTGTAGAAATGCCAGTTACTGTAGCAGACACAACCACAACAAATGAACCTGAGCTTTATCAAACAATTCCATTTTTCTCCACGACACATGCAGAAGTATTTGGTGATTCGATCGACCTTCTGTGTTGCCTCATCGACTCTGTCGTCATAGGCAAGTCATCAGCCAGATGTCGGTCATAGCAAGTCATCAACAACCGCCACCCCCGCCGAACCGCCACCGCCGCCGGCCGCCACCGCGCCGGCCGCCACCTCGCCGGCCGACACCTCGCTGGCCGCCACCGCGCCGGCCGCCACCTCGCCGGACAAATTAATTTTTTCACCCCGCCCACCGGAACCAACATTTCAACATCAATATCGTCAAAATATTAACCAACGACACATATACTCCCAATTTACATATCAAAATCATATTTAATCTAAACTTAAACAATAACAAAAATCAAACAAAAGATTCTAAATAAAATATCATGATTTATCTAAAATCAAAGCATAACAAAAATAAAAAACATACCTTAAATAAGTTAGATGAGAAATTGATTTTTACACTCCGGATCTTACGAGAAAATGCTACGACAAGAACAAAAGGAAATGGAAAGTGAGAGTGAAATGTTTGTTGAAGAAGGAAGAGCTTCTGCGGCGGCCGATGTATAAAAAATGAAGTAGGGTTTCTTATTTAGTGTTGATGTCGCCATCTTAGATGGCGACATCAATAAAAAAAAAAAATTTTGTTGATGTCGCCATCTGAGATGGCGACATCAATAAAAAAATTATTGATGTCGCCATCTCAGATGGCGACATCAATAAAAAAAAAAAAATTTTTTGATGTCGCCATCTGAGATGGCGACATAAGTTTAAAAAAAAAAAATTTCTTGGATGTCGCCATCTGAGAAGGCGACACATTAAAAACAAAATTTATGATATTGTTGTCGCCATCTCAGATGGCGACATTAATAAATTTTTATTAGTGTCGCCATCTCAGATGGCGACTTAGGTTACTTTTATAAAAAAAAAAAAAATCCGATTATTTTAATAATTATAATAAAAATTCAGGTTAAATAATTAAAAAACCCATGTTGGCTAGAGAGCAAGAATAAAAGAGAACGGACAAGGACAGAGGTGGCGAATACGGGGTTTTTTTAATTATTTAACCCAAAACAATATATATTTATTAAAATAACTAATTTTTTTTTATCTCTCGTTCAGATTATCTCAATCACGATTTTTTCCTCAAACTAAATCTTCAAATTTACTCAAATAACACCACTTATCCAATCTTTCTTCTATTATCATGGACTTGATTATTAAAATATAAAAAAAAATATGAAACATACTTGATTCAATTAAATTGTGACATTTTTAATTTATAAAATAATATTTTTAATTTATACAAAATTAAAAATAGCTTGTATTTAATAAAAAATGGAGTATCAACTTCAATAAAAAAATATAATTATTTTATAAATTAAAAATGTTATACTACGTTTTTTGTTAAATATAATATATTTTTAATTTTTGTTTAAATTATAAATGTTATTATTTTATAAATTAAACATTTTACTATTTAATTGAATCAATTATGTTTCATTTTTATATTTTTAATATTTTATTACATGTCTTTCTTTATATTTTAATAATCGAATCCACGTGAATAGAAGAAAGGAGTGACTTTTAAGTAAATTTGAAGATTTAGGTTAGGGAAAAAATTGTGATTTGCACAATCTGAGTGAGAGATAATGATGTTCTCTTTCGTAATTGAATATTTAAAAAATTGATGGGCCAAAATTTTGAATTTTTGAAAATTCAAAGTTTTGGCCAAATTTTTGGGGATTTTGGAAGGCATGATGCAAGAAGATGGAAGTTGTTATATATGAAATTACTACAATTAATATGATTTTAAGGCATGTTACACGAGAATAGAATTTGTCTTACATGAAAGTATTATAATTAATATGATTATTTAATATTCATAGAAAGCATATAAATATGGAAGTAGATGGCGACTTCAATAAAATTATTATTTTTATATTGAAGTCGTCATCTGAGATGGCGACTTCGGTTACTTTGATAAAAAAAAAATTTGGTTATTTTGATAATATATGTTTTTTCTGGGGTTAATTAGTTAAAAAACCAGGGGAATATGGGATTCGGACAGGAAGTATTGCAAATTGCAGTCAACCTCCTCGAGTAAACATAGTTTCGAGATGTACCCTTCAAAATAGTAATTATCCCGTGTAAAATATCAAAAATATAAAACTTTATATGTTAAATTAAATATCTTTTATAATTCTTAATTTTTAAAAATCGGTATACATCTGACTTTCCCTTTCTGTCATTTTTTCATGCAAATTTGGATACTTGAACGCAAGATTCTTTTTGTTTCTTCTTAACTTTATTATTTACGAATGAAAGTCGAGGAATGTTTAACTAATTATGGTTAAAATATAACTAATGAAATAAATTTGAAATAAGAAAAATAAAAACAATGAGTCTTTACATCGTGTGCGACATCGTTTCAAAAAAATATGTTGCTTAGGGATTTTACGAGACCTAAACTAATAAAAGGCCTAAAGGCTAAAGCCGGAATGATCTTAGAAATCAATCGCTGGGAAAAGCTCTCAATATTTTATTTATCTAGAAAAAAAACTTTAATATTGAGTTTTAAAATATCATTAAATTTCATATAAGGGATTACATGATTTTATGGTTTTTCATAGGGGTTGCCCAAATAATCAACATGACTAAAAATCAATTCAGTTTAGCTGGAACAAGTATATAACGAATATTTGTTCAAACAAAAAAGTATATAACGAATAGCAAAAATATGGGTATGTTTGGTTATATTTTTTAGAAATTTTTTTTTGTATTTAAAAGTTATATTTTGTCATGTCAAACTATAGCCGATTTTATGACTATATGTTATGTGGTGGGGAAATTAGACCACAATGAATAAAATTATTGTTAAACAAGACGAAAGTGCCTGAATAGGAAAATGTTAGGATGAACATGTCATAAACAAAAGAGCAATTAGTGGTGTGAGATTGACCCACTATCCTTAAATTGAGGATTAGTGGCCAAAGTGGGGAGTTAATGGGAGTAATTTAGTGGCTAAGTGGGAGGAATTATGGGGAAATTTAAATGGAGGGACCAATTGTTTAAAGGGGGGACTTGGCTATCCATTTGGGGGGATATCTTCTCGGGAACTCTCGGCCCTTAGGGGATCCGAGAATGCATTTTTCCTTGCATATATTTTGCTCATTTCTTGTCCAAAAGACCGTAAAAATATCACCGTTTATAATAGAATTTTATACTGAACTAGGTTTCGGAGTTTTTTACGTCAAAATTTTGGTGTCTCCTGTTTTATTTTCCATTGCACCTATTTTATTGAACATAAAAAATAACGGATCATATCATTGGGGTAGACTGTGGGAAAATTGAGCTTTTAAGGTGTAGATGAGGAAGTAAACAAAAATGAAGGCTTCGGAACATGAATTATGGTTTTCAGAATTCTCGAGAAGAAAAATTCGAAGAAGATTCTCAAGTGGGCAATGCTTGATGGGAGTCCTACTGCCTGGAACATGGCATTAAGCCTGGTGGACAAAAGCCTGGTGATCAAACTGTTGGTGGCGGGGATGATGCCTTCGATACGTTCTTCAACGAAAATGGTGTAGGAAAGCATGTACCTCGTGCAGTATTCCTAGATCTTGAGCCGACCATTATTGATAAGATGCACTTTGGTGCATATCGCTTGATCATTGTCCGGCTAATCTGCCTCCGGGACTACGGGATCAAGATTATGGAGTATTAATCTGCCTCCGGGACTACGGGATCAAGATTATGGAGTATGATTTTGAGACTCCCAAACTCCCAAGATTTCTACCTATTAAATTATTACATATTATGCGATCGTTACCTTCTTGTATCAATTGGTGGTTCACTCAGTTCGTGGACAGTATTTCTGGTTAACAACCTAGGGTGGATTATTTTGGTCATGTTTTCATCTCAAGAACCAGAACCAAAAATCTTTTATTGAGTTTGTGGATTATTTTTCCGCTTCTGTTGGAGTCTTTCACTCCCCATTATCAATGCAGAAGCTTATGAAAATGAGAGAGCTAACAAAAATAAAACTAAACCAGCTGGTGAAAGGAGTAAAAGTGTTTGTGTTGCTGGTAATTATTCCCGCTCAAGTATAGCATGATAAATACATACATGGTGTTGCCTACATTATGATGGAGAAGATTATAAGATCCTAATGATCTCTTAATTACGAGAAGAGAGGTTTATGAGATGGTCTTGCTAATCGGCAAAGGTGGAGTTCCTTTAGTCGTTAACCTTGGGAATTCATCGAGTCTGTCAGATAGTAAGAGGAGGAATACCACTACATTCATGTTGGGTTTCCGTACCCCGGCGCCAGATCCAAACGCAGCGGAAATAAAACAATAAACAGATCTGACCCGGGGACGGTCGATCGTGCCTGATCATATATTAACATGCATAAATCGAATATAATGCACGAAAAGAGAATTACCGATAACAGCGAAATCAATCTGATGTCGTGGTTCTCGAATCCAATCAACCTGACTAGATCTACAAGCCAACACCAGTGCTAGTTTGGTGTTAGCGTTTCTATGAGAGTGAATGAAATTGTGTTGAATGGAGTCTCTTAGTTTCTCATAAACTAGAATGACATATTTATAGGGTCATTAAGTATCTAATGGGCTTTGGGTGCATAAAGCTCAATAGGCCAACTTTTGGCTTGCAGGGTATTTATGCTAACAATCTCTCACTTGCCCAAAAGTCAACACATGAGCACTAAACTCATAATCTAAGTAGGTCAGTCCAATTGAGTAACTTGATGTACAAATGACGTACATAATTATGAGATAAATAGAACATACTTTTTAAATTTTAGAACTTTCTATAGATTGAACCTTTTCAAACATAGAAACTCCACTAAAGTGAGGAGCTTTCAAAAATTAAACTCTTATCTTGAATATCAATCACACAATCTTGAGCACTTAACATTTAAATCTCAATTCTCATCGATAGATCGGCGACCGGTTGATTTGACCCATCGAGGCTCAAGTGTATCATAGCAGTAGGATCACAACCTTTGTAATTTTAGAAGTCAAACAGCTTATTTGGGCTTACCATGAACACCCCATTGTCAATTAAACTCCTTTAATAGACAATTGCCGAAATATAATTCTAGCAACAACCTACTGATCGTGGGTAGCGCCTAGCATCTGTGCTTCACGAAGACCTAGATACAAATGACTAGCAACGTACGAGAACATGTCAGCCATAGTTAGCGTGCAGTACATTCCTTTCACTCAATATATCCCGATTGAATCAATGGCATTGGTTGATCGAGACCCTTTATGATTTCAATAACTATGTATTTGTTTCACGTTATATGATTCATTGTGTGCGTATATGAAAAACTCATTTTTCACAAGCACTACCCACTCTGGCCAGAGATTCCTTGAATCAAATACATAAAAACACATAGGACATCCTGGTTCATCAAGACCAGTGGTGAATCCCCAACGACAATCATAGGCCTCTGACAGCATCACTGAATACCCAAAATAACAACTTTATGACCCCGCAAGTGATCAGTCATTAAATCAAAGTACACAACTATCTGTCAAGACCTCAATGACGCCTCGGGTCATTAGGAGTAATGGTGCACAACTATAACTAGAAATTCTATACTCGACAAGTGGTAACCACTTATAGAATTCTGAGTAGGGTCGTTCAGTGAACTCATTCCTAATGAGCACATATTCATGTGTGCTGACTTCTCCAAGCCAACGCCGATGAAACGCTGCGCACTACACTAGACACATCATGAATACCAGTCTCTAACGAGCATATATCGATATCCCAATCTTGAAAGCTCATCGACTAGGAACATTTAGAAATTGCAGTCGAGAATGTATTTCATTGTCATCATCATATGCGTAACCACATTCTATAGACTATAGCAATCTCAAGGACTTCATCTATGCATCAAGATGCATGGGTAAACAGATGAAGAAGTGCCATAAATATTAATATCCAAACAAAGATTTGTCATAATAAGATTACAAGTACAATCAATCAACTATTGATTTACTTAATCATGCATGACAACAATATCTTTCACTTTCCCAAAGCCAACTATTCATATGTCTCAAGACCATCTTCCCAAGATGTCTGACAGACACCAACCATTGTAAAGGATTTGTCAGTGGATTCACTATATTTTTCTGTTGAAGCGATTCTCTCGATAATAATGTCGCGTCTACCATCTCTCTCATTAGATAGTATTTTCTCAATATATGTTTTGATCCTGATGAGATCTTGGCTATTCATAATAGCTCAAATGTTGTCACAGTACACAGAGACTGTGTCAACTGCACTAGAAATTACACCCAACTCTTGGATGAAATTTCTAATCCAAACTGCCTCTTTGCTGCATCATATGCTGCAATGTATTCAGCTTCAGTGGTGGAATACAATGTGGTGTCTTGCTTAGAACGTTTCCAAGAGACATCACCATCATTGAGCTTACATACAAATCCGAACATCGACATGGTATCATCTACATCCAATTTAAAAACCAGCATCAGCTTAGCCTTCAACTTTTATTTCTCCACTTACAGATCCAAAAACCATGAACATATCATAAGTTCTTCATAAGAACTTGAGGATTATTTTCACAGTTTTCCAGTGACCTTCACCGGGATCTGTCTGATGTCTGCACATTACTCTAAGAACATACATCAGGCCAAGTACATACCGTAGCATACAATATGCTATTAAAAATAGAAATATAAGGTACCAATGTCATCTTTTCTCTCTCATCATCAATCTTAAGACCCATTGACTCGAGAGATGAATACTATGACATATTATGAAGTAACTCATTTTGGACTATTATATGCTAAACCCTTTTAGCACAGTGTTTATGTACGTAAGAGATCTCAAGCATCATTTAGATCTATCCCAATAGATCCTTACGCCAAGCACGTATGACGCTTCTCCCAAATCAATCATGGAGAAATTAGTAGATAATCATGCTTTAATTGATTAATCAAATGTCATTCACAATGAGTAGGATATCATCGACTTAAAGCATCACAAATATAACTGTGCTCCCACTAACCCTTTTGCACACACATGTCACTTCCGGATTTTTAACAAAACCAAACACTTTGATGATGTTATCAAAACGGAAGTTCAAACTTCGGGATGCCTTCTTAGGCCCATAAATGGACCTCTGGAGTTTGAAAATATTTTTCTCACTCCAAGAAGTTGTAAACACATTTGGCTGCTACATTTCTACCTCAATGCCACCACTGAGAAATGTTGTGTTCACATCCATTACTCATATCTCATATTCATAATATAAAGATATAACTAATAAAATCTAAATAGACTATAGCATCATAACCGATGAAAAGTTTCTCATAAACAACTCTTTGCCTACGAGAATAACCGTTTCTCACCAGTCAAGCTTTGAAGGTCACTACCTTCCCATCCACTCAAAGCTTTCACTTGTAAATCCATGCTGCCAATGGGAACAATTCCCAAAGATGATCTACTAAGGATCTGTGATGACCAGTGATTATAGATGTTAATCCCGGAGTGTTAATAACCCCTAAAGTTGTTTTACGTGGCGATTTGGAGTTTAATCGCGGTGCTGGGCCTTCTGGGCTCGTTTATTTGGGTAGTTGGGATCGTTGGATCCCGAGGTTGAGATTGTATTCTCATTACGGTGTAAAACCTAAGAGTTGGGTTTTTGATGTGTCTCGGGATCTGGGGTGCTTTGTGTGGGCACCGATAGGGGGTTTTGGAGTTAGAGAGAGAGTTTTTGAAAACAGATGATTTTTAATGAATCATGATGTATTTGTGGGGCTGTTGGTATTTCGGGGAAATTTTGCTATATATACCAGTTGAACCCGAGATTTTAATTATTGGAAGCTTTTCTCCTCCAGCCCGTCACTCTCTCTCCCCGTCTGCCCCTTCCCGATTTTTCCCCAACCCTCGCCGTTAAAGCGTCGCGCTCGCCGCCGTCCGGCAGCCATCCGGCGCGTCCGACCCATCATCGGCTTCATCTCTTCCAGGCGCACCTTCCCACACCAGTAATTCGAAGTTTAGTCGCGATTTGCGTTCGGATTTTTGCAGAAAGCGCAGAGGCCCAATTTCTAGGGTTCTTCGATTTTCGAACGTTTTCCTTCCGATTTTCGATTGGGTAACCTCCCTTACCCCTTTTTCGTCATTCTCATGTAATTCCCTGCTTTTTTGGTGACATTGGTTCGAAATTACTCCCTAATTTCGTGAGGGTTGTGTTCGAATTTAGGGGTATTGGCAGGGGGGCGGTGATTCTTGTTATTGATTGATTAATTCATGTTTTAGATGAATTATGGTGCTTGGTTGGGTTCGAATTTGTGATGTTAGGGTTTGAAATTTAGGAATGGTTCTTGATCAATTTCGTTGATGTCTCTTTCGAATTTCCCTCCCTGCATGTGCTCCGCCCCGAGTCTTTTAAATGGTAAATTGTCGTGTGTTGACAATATTTTTTTGTATGAGGATTATGGGTGTGCTTGAGCATGGGTTGCATGTTCGTAAATAATTGTGAATTATTTATCGTGTTAGCACATCATTCCTCGGGACATGGAACTCGAGCAAGGTTTGGCTCGGACTTCGGAGATTTAAGGTACGTGCGACGTACGAGCATTTCTTTATATGAGAGCATTTGTGAAATGCATAATGTGTTTTAATTGCATTAGATGGTTGTGGGTATGGTTATATATATGTGTTGATATAACTATGGAACGATCTAATCTTGACATCGCTGCCACAAGCGTGCGTAATACTAGAGTAGTATAACCTTACACGATATATGGGGTACTGGTTTTATATGACCATTGTAGGGCATTGAGATGCCTGAGAATGACTGTGGAATCATGTAATCATTGTAAGACATTTGAGATGTCTGAGTATAATGGAGAATTGGTAAAATAAATGCGAGGCATTTGAGCTATCTGTGATTGATAGCGAAGTTGAGAAATCGGTATTAGATATTGAGATATCTATATTTGTATGTATAATGAATTTCGAATCATTAATTATTGATATTTGAGAATCAGGCATACGATGAGTTAATCAATGTGTTGATTTACTGATTTTTGAGATTTGATGAGTTTGATGATTGTGAGAACAGGGACAGTACACGGAATCCCGGATGAGGACATTGCCATCCAGGGAGTATCATTTAAAATTCATTAGTATTTACTTTTGTTGTACATTATGAATTTCATTATTGTGATTATGAGGTTTTGTGTATTGGTATGCTCACCCCGTTGGGGGCTGTCTCTGTTGGGGCAGGTGAACAGGTACATCGATGGCTGTGGAGCTGAGCTCGAGCTGTTGATTGGATGTACTCCCAGGATCGTGGTACCAGGGCTTGATGGAGCACGGTATCGTATAGAGTACTTATATACACCCGAGGGTTATATACACATTTATGATGCTCGCATGTGAGCACAGTTATACTTGTATATGGGTTGTATATAAAGGCATGAGCCTTTCTCTCTTTCATTCTATGTTGCATGCAATTAAGGGTAGAATTGCTAATGATATGAGAGTCATTGGTGTATTATGTAGGTGTTGAAACCCACTTATGTTGTCTTATGTGTGGTGTCTTCCCTGGCTGGGAATTTACTTAGTGTTGCTGTATTCTGTTGAGTATGTGTTTTCCCTGGCCGGGAACTATATTATGTGATGTGCTTTTATTTCGGGATGGCTCTATTTATGGGGAGACTCTGCCCAAATTTTTATAAAAGTCCACAATGTAAAAAGAGGTGTAATGGGGATGGAAATGGGCGAAATCTATGAGTCTACTTGTTGGTAGAGATGATCTTAATGTTGAATATTAAAGAAATTTTGTAATTGCCATTCAATGGTAAAGTATCATCTGAGTTTCCCGATTGATTTTATTGAAAGCATGTGCCACACATAATGATTAATACACTAATCAAGGGTTAAGGGCTTGGGGTCCTTACATTAGTGGTATCAGAGCAGTGGTTGCTCATTGGGGCTGTTAAGGGCCTAGGAAGTTATTGATAGCACATATTTATGCATGATGGCATTAATGTTGTACGATATAACTAATTGTTTATGTGCTTTTATGATATGAAAAGTGGTATTGCTAACCATTGTGGTTGCAGGAATCGTGTGGAACACGATAGGATGGCATTAATAGTGATATCTGGCACTCCGTGTGTTACGTGCCAAGGAATCTGATTTTGTAAGCAAATCAGGTAAAGGGTTGATTTCCTAGGTAACATGTCTTGGTATACGTATTGACTTGCAAGTGGTTGCATATATGCATTGAATGTTTGATGCATAGCGTATATGGCTATTGTTGCTAACCATGATGGTTGCAGGTTACATGAAATATGGAGTATAAAAAGGAATGATGATTATACATTCCAGGAGTCTTGTTTATCACAGTGAGAGTTTTTATACTTACGTTTTTACCGCTAAAAATGTGGAGCGGGAGGGGGGAGGCTCGCTTGCACATGGAGGCGGGGTATGCCATACTAAGCGAGGATGAGATACCGCTTGTATGAAGAAGATTATGCTTATACCGCTAAAAATGTGGAGCGGGAGGGGGGAGGCTCGCTTGCTCAAGGAGGCGGGGTATGCCATACTAAGCGAGGATGAGATACCGCTTGTATGAAGAAGCGAGGATGAGATGCCGCTTGTTGTGATGATTCATCTCTTTGTGATGATTGGCGATGGTTTATACCGCTTGACACGGATGATAGCGGTGATGTATTCCGCTGTGTCGATTTATATTCATTTCTTTATGAGGACACGGATGATAGCGGTGATGTATTCCGCTGTGTCGATTTATATTCATTTCTTTATGAGGACACGGATGATAGCGGTGATGTATTCCGCTGTGTCGATTTATATTCATTTCTTTATGAGGACACGGATGATAGCAGTGATGTATTCCGCTGTGTCGATCTATATTCATTTCTTTATGAGGACACGGGTGATAGCGGTGATGTATTCCGCTGTGTCGATCTATATTCATTTCTTTATGAGGACACGGATGATAGCAACGATGTATTCCGCTGTGTCGATGATGATGACTCATTCTTCTATGATGATGGGCGATGATTCATACCGCCAGACACATGTATAGCGATGAGACATTCCGCTGTGTCGGTTGATGATGGTTCACGCCGTTGAGCATATGTATATGATGATTTACGATGACTCATTCTTCTATGAGGATTGGCGATGATTCGTGCCGCCGGATATGTTGATAGCGATGCCTCTTTCCGCTATTATGTGGACGATGATTCATGCTCAGGTGTATAGCGAGGTTTCATGCCACTTATTATATGACGAGGTATCATGCCGTCGATTCTATAGCGATGGATTGTGCCGCTATGTACTCAGCACAGGATTTTGCCGCCTTCGAGCGATGGGTGCTGATTACGCACTATTATTGAGTGACGGAGACAGGTATGCCGCTATCTTGTTAGCGATGAGGTATGGGATATTGCTATTCTATTAGCATTATTATAGCTGGCATGCGTTGATATGCATGTTTTATTATGACTATTTTACTAGCATGATGATGGATGACATACGTTGATGTACATGGACCGTCACGAGTTGACTGGGTTGTTTATATGTCA
Source organism: Haberlea rhodopensis (assembly GCA_907163345.1). Classification (NCBI taxonomy): domain Eukaryota; kingdom Viridiplantae; phylum Streptophyta; class Magnoliopsida; order Lamiales; family Gesneriaceae; genus Haberlea; species Haberlea rhodopensis. The sequence continues at coordinate 76,865 of CAJQUN010001118.1, read as the reverse complement.
TTGTTGACATGTATCGTCACTAGTTGACGATGCCTTAGATGCCATGAGTAGGCATGTGTCGTCACGGGATGACGATGACGATGGTGTAGGCGATGTCTTTTTAGACATGCATCATCGTTACGATGAACAATGCGTTGAGTATACGTATTCAGTTGTATGATTTGGGTGCCAGTGCCGAGCACAAGGTAGTGTCTACGTCACCGGTTGACGTGACCCTTATACCGAGCGGGTTGCTCGAGAAATGGATGGACGCGCTGTACTTGTGATTGTACCGCAGCATATGTTTGAGGTGATCATATTACGAGTGGTGATACCCTTGGGGTATGCTCGTTGGAATGGCTTTTTGGCCATGTTTTTGACGACAGGAGTAATCATGGAGGAAATTACTCGCTTTCTGTCGATATGACATGTAGTAGACATGGTCACACCACCCTTGAGAGTGTAGAATGGGTCCTAAAGGAGTAGGATCAGGTTACGTTAAGTACATAGGGACACTGGAGTGTCCAGGGTGTATCGACATTAGAGGAACGTTGGGTACAGACCCACTACTCTATTGATTTTCTTTCCATGGTATGGTATGCCATGTGGAAACGTCCGTCTTGTTGGTAGGTTTGAGGTAAACCTAAAGAGGCAGAGACTAGTTTGTCTGCCGCGTGTGTGCAGCACCATGATGGGCTTTCTAGAGTCGTTATACTGCTCGTTGGAACCAAGTTTGACAAATCGTAAGGTGATACGATGTGGATTGTGGTGGACTCTAGTAGTCACCACGTCATTTGAGGTTGAGGTTGTGCATGCCTCACTGAAACGTGTATACGTTTATGTTTAATCTTGATGAGACTTGTCTGGGACAGCTCATAATGTTGGAGTACCAACAAGATAGTCATCAAGTCGTTGTTGACTCGATCTGAGGGAATCCGTGTATTTGGGATGCAATGGGTATTATTGTATCCAGTTTTTCCGAATGATGGTTCGAGACTAGTGGATCTCGAGTTCGATGGCACTTCCCTTGTGGGGAAGGAGGTAGTATTATACCTATTTGGGAATCTTTGAAAGATTCGGTAAGTTGGTGCATGTGGTGTTAATTTTGGGAATCACGACGTGTTGCTAATCGTCGATTATCATTCTCCACGGGGTAGGGAATGACTCAGAACTGACGGTTGTGTTTGGGGCTTAAGGGTATGTTGTAGATATCCGAGCCAAGTGCATTGTGTATGCATGTGGTGTCCGTGCTTAGGCAGGCATACCGGTGAGTATACGGATGCCAGTTGTTGTTTTCCTTTGGTCAAGCATATAATTATGCTATGTTTGAGCGGTTAAATCTCTGATGAGAGATATGGAACACCTTGAGATTGGGAATCTCCATGGCACGATAATTATGAGGGATAATCGTGAAGTTAGTTGACTCCCTTTGAGGAGGGATTATCTTGTGTGGGTTATGGTATTTCCTTGTTGGTGTTTTCCTCCGAGTTATGCGATAGCCTTCCCAAGTTTGGATTGTAAATCCTAGGATTATCAAGGGATGGCAGGAATTCGGATTGGTTGGGTGTCGCTGTCGACACAAGCGTTGAGGATGTCCCGGAGGACCAAGAAAAGACCACCTTCACATGTCCGTTCGGCACATTCGCATACCGTCGCATGCCCTTTGGCCTGTGCAATGCCCCAGCTACATTCCAACGGTGTATGGTCAGTATCTTTTCTGAGTTTATTGAACATATCTTAGAAGTATTCATGGATGATTTTACTGTTTACGGTAACTCATTCAAGGATTACTTATCTAGCCTTACACTGGTTTTGAAGAAGTGCATCGATACTAACCTTGTTTTAAATTCTGAAAAATGTCATTTTATGGTCGAACAAGGTATAGTGCTAGGTCATGTTGTGTGTGCCAATGGTATAGAGGTCGATAAGGCGAAATTGATTTCATGCAATCTTTACCTTATCCTACTTGTGTTCGGGATGTGCGCTCGTTTCTTGGTCATGCAGGTTTTTACAGGAGGTACATCAAAGACTTTGCCAAGATAGCTACACCTTTGTGTAAGCTACTACAAAAGGATGTCCCGTTTGAGATGACTAACGAAGGCAAGAGCGTTTTTGATACACTGAAGAAGTCATTGACTTCTACCCCTATTATCCAACCACCCGACTGGAACAAGCCTTTCGAGATCATGTGCGATGCAAGTGATTATGCGGTTGGTGCTGTCTTGGGACAAAAAGAGGGCAATGCTTCACATGCCATCTACTACGCATCCAAAACCTTGAATGACGCCCAACGCAACTACTCTACTACTGAGAAGGAGCTATTAGCAATCGTTTTTGCTCTTGAAAAATTTAGATCTTATTTACTTGGTACTAAGGTGATTGTTTATTCTGATCATGCAGCTCTTCGCTATCTGATGACGAAGAAGGAGGCAAAACCAAGGCTAATAAGATGGATTTTGCTCTTGAGTGAATTCGACATCCAAATCAAGGATAAGAAGGGCAGCGAGAACAAAGTAGCGGACCACTTAAGCCGTCTACCACACTTGGACGATGAGCTGTGTTTGAAGGAGGAGTTCCCGGATGAGCACCTTTTCGCCATACACGACAATTTACCATGGTACGCTCATATTGTGAATTTTTTAGCTTCTAATGTGCTACCCCATGAACTCTCTAGGGCCCACGAGCCAAGATCAAAAGTGACGCCAAGTACTACGTACGGGATGACCCTTACTTATGGAAGAACTGTGCGGACCAAATCATTCGACGATGCATACCCGAGACAGAGGTAAATGCGATTCTTACATTCTGCCACTCATATGCGTGTGGTGGACATTTTGGAGCAAAGAGGACGTCGAGAAAGGTACTAGAATGTGGGTTCTTTTGGCCCACCCTATTTCGTGACTCATATCTTTTCTGCAAGACTTGTGCACAATGTCAACTGACAGGTAATCTCTCCCAAAGAAAGGAGATGCCCCAACAACCCATTCTCATTTCTGAAATTTTTGACGTGTGGGGTATCGGCTTTATGGGACCTTTCCCTATGTCTTATGGTCATATCTATATACTGCTTGCTGTTGATTATGTATCGAAATGGGTAGAAGCTATAGCTACCCGGACTGACGATTCCAAGGTTGTTGCAGATTTTATCAAGCATAACCTTTTCTCTAGATTTGGAATCCCACGAGCCATCATCAGTGATCGAGGGACACACTTCTGCAATCGGACAGTTGAAAGTCTATTCAAGAAATACCACGTAACTCACAAGGTCTCCACTGCCTATCATCCGCAAACAAATGGCCAAGCTGAGGTCTCCAACCGATAAATCAAGGCCATATTGGAGAAAACCGTCAACCCGACACGGAAAGATTGGAGCTTGAGACTTGATGATGCACTATGGGCCTACAGGACCGCATACAAGACCCCGATAGGTATGTCCCCTTATAGACTGATTTTTGGAAAACCGTGTCATTTTCCTGTAGAGTTGGAGCACAAAGCGTACTGGGCAGTGAAGAACTTCAACATGAACTATGATGAAAGTGGAGTGCATAGGAAGCTGCAATTGCAAGAGCTCGAGGAGATTCGAAATGACGCATATGATAGTGCCAGATGTTACAAAGAGAAGACAAAGGATTTTCACGACAAGATGATCTCTAGGAGGAATTTTGAAGTTGGTCAGAAAGTTCTCCTTTACCATTCCCGCCTTCGTCTATTTCCAGGTAAGCTTCGTTCCAGGTGGCATGGTCCTTATGTAGTTACTAATGTGTTTTCCCATGGTGCAGTTGAGATTCATAGTTTGGACACCACGAAGACATTCAAAGTGAATGGTCACCGATTGAAGCACTATTATGAAGGTGTCCACAATGAAGACGGAGGACGAGTAGACATCAAGGTGGCTCTAGAAGACCCACCTACTTTCGACTGAGGAAGGGGATAGCGTCGGCCCACCGACGTTAAACAGAGGCGCTGCTTGGGAGGCAACCCAAGGGGAGTTAGTTTCTTTTCTCCCTTTTATTTTTATTGCTTTCATAGTTGGACTTTTCTTTTCTCTTGTCCTTTTGTCTTACATTGGGGACAATGTAAGATTTAAGTATGGGGGAGGGATTAGTAGTGTGTTATTGTTTTTCTTATTACAAAAATACAAAAAAATCGAAAAATTTGAAAGTTTTGAGCTCATAACTAGTAATGAACACATGCTTAGAATCACTAACCCATGATGAAACCTAATTGATATCATGCATGCTTTTGAACATAGATGAATTGTTAACCTTGGAACACTTTGAACTCTAATGCAAAGTTTACTTTAACTTAGTAGTTGAATATTTTGAGCACATTATTGTCATGGCTTGTGAAGTGTGCATAGCTTAGTGAAGATTGTGTGAACTTTGTAATAGTCTTAAGAAGTCTCTAATACATGCTAGAACTTAACTACATGCTCTTTGAGGCGTATGTCTAGACTACTTGCAAACATGAAAGTGATATAAGCGATCTTTGATGCGTTTGTGCCTTTCAAGCCTACCATGTAAACAAAATCATTCTCTAGTACCTATTTTGAGCCTTAAATGTAAAAGAATGGTAGTATGCTAAGCATACTAAAGACCCCCATTCAACATTTCTTGACTAGCTTATCATCCTACCCTTTAAGCCTAAATGTGATTTTAATCCATACCTTTTAAGGGAGTATGATGTATTTCATTCAAATGCACTTGGGAATCATTGAAGTATATTTGTGAGCTTAATTGTCAAAAGAATGGAATGCATGAAAGAAAAAGGGATGCCTTGAAAAAATAGATAAAAATATGACTCCAAGGGGAGCCAAGGCACAAAAGAAGAAAAGTGTTGAAATAAACCTTGTGAAAAAGAACAAAGTTGAAAAATTCATACAAGAAGAGAAGCTTTTAGTGTGCATTTCATCATACTCTCTTGTTTGAATATCCTTACCCTTTCTTTCATAAGCCAATACCTAGGCCAAGATACAAGCTAATAAAGACCTACTTGATTTATGTTTGCAAAGTAGCTAAGATAGTGGAGAAGAGTGTGCAAGTGAGCTTATACTTGTGTTAGTGTATGACTTGAACTATTATGGCTTTGCATATTTTGGATCTATAATTTGTACACAACACTTATTTATGACCACACACACGTTTACTACTTCGTTGGGTACGAAATGTTTAGGGATTGAACTTGTTCCACTGTTAACTTTTCACCGCCGTTCATTATTATGCATGTTAAAATTGTGGAGGCATTAAAGTGAGAACAAGTTGCTTTGTTATGAACCTATGAGCCAACCAAAAATATTGTCGTTTTATTTGTTTACTCGAGGTCGAGTAAAGAGTAAGTATGGGGGAGTTTGATGTGACTAGAAATAGACACATCTTTAGTGCTTAATTGTCTACGATTTGGTAGGTTTTGATAGATAATTTGATACGTATGCTACCTAATCGTATATTTGTGTAATTGTAGGTACAATCGAAGAAAACGAGCTAAAACTGATGTGTAAAGACCAAGAAGAGACATGGATATGACAAGGACTCAAAGTTGATCAAGAAAAGGGCAAAAATGTAATTTTGGAGGTGGCAATCGATCGCCTGGAAGAGGAAATCGATCGCCTATGGACATAAACGTTTGCAACAAAATTCACGGGTCAGCGATCGATCGCGAATGCCAGGCGATCGATCGCCAAAGCCCACTGGAGCCACGCGATCGATCGCGAAGAAGTGGTGATCGATCGCCAATACATTCTGCCAGAAAAATAAAAGCCAGTGATCGATCGCCACATATCAGGCGATCGATCGCCGAAGAGTCCGGAAATTAGGAAATTGAGTCGTTTACCATGTTTAAAAGATTTTATCCCATTTTTATCACTCTCATACCCTAAAACTCGAGACTAAGCCACATTAGCAGCAGTTTTTGATAGTTTTTCTTACTTTTAAAATAATTGGAGATTTTAGATTAATTTTTCTTGGAAGTTTTGTCAAGAACTACGAAGAACGGGACCGGAATCGACAAGCCGGAATCGTGACTATTATTAGTAATTTCTTCTCCTTAATTATTTTAATGTTTTCGAATGATATTTTGTTGATTTTAGATTCAATTATGCTAGGCTAAAACCCTTTGATTCTTGGTTGAAGTGATACCTCCTTTTGGATTTGAATCTTTTATGAGAATTCGGTTTGATTGTTGAATTAGATTTCGATTTCAATTTGTTTTTCAAATTTCGAATTTCATGATTGTTGTGTTAGTGTATTAGACCGATCATCTAATATTCAAGTACATAATCGATAGTTTGTTAAGAAACAACTAAGATCAATAATTAACCGGCTGTAGGTGTTATTGAATTCTTAGGAGAAACGGTTGAGTAATCAATTTTAACGGCTGTAGTTTTCATTGATTAGATTTATCGAACTCATTAGTTTTGAAAACTATCATTGATTTAATCATTAACGGCTGTAGTGGTGATTAGAGATTTGGTAAGGGTCGAATTGAATGTTGTTTTCTCTTTGACTACGAATAAGATGAGTAGGAATTGAATTTCCAGTCGATAGATAATCGAAAGACTTCGAATGTTTTGATTTGATGACTAAAAGATAATTTTCCAAAAGTACGGTTACCTGAAAACCAAGAATCGCTTTAATCCCATAAGTTTTAATCGTTTTAGTTAAACTCGTTTATTAGTTTGATATTCGCTAAGTAGTAGTAATCCAATCCAAACTCCCATTGTCACTATTTGTTTGATAATTGGCACGAAATAAATTCACCTTCCCTGTGGGATCGATCCCTACTTCCGATACTACATATTTTTGCTATTAACTGAAGAAGGGTTAATTTGGGCGTACGCGATAAGCGCTACCAGTAAATTGTCGTGTATTGACAATATTTTTTTGTATGAGGATTATGGGTGTGCTTGAGCATGGGTTGCATGTTCGTAAATAATTGTGAATTATTTATCGTGTTAGCACATCATTCCTAGGGGCATGGAACTCGAGCAAGGTTTGGCTCGAACTTCGGAGATTTAAGGTACGTGCGACGTACGAGCATTTCTTTATATGAGAGCATTTGTGAAATGCATAATGTATTTTAATTGCATTAGATGGTTGTGGGTATGGTTATATATATGTGTTGATATAACTATGGAACGACCTAATCTTGACATCGCTGCCACAAGCGTGCGTAATACTAGAGTAGTATAACCTTACATGATATATGGGGTACTGGTTTTATATGACCATTGTAGGGCATTGAGATGCCTGAGAATGACTGTGGAATCATGTAATCATTGTAAGACATTTGAGATGTCTGAGTATAATGGAGAATTGGTAAAATAAATGCGAGGCATTTGAGCTATCTGTGATTGATAGCGAAGTTGAGAAATCAGTATTAGATATTGAGATATCTATATTTGTATGTATAATGAATTTGGAATCATTAATTATTGATATTTGAGAATCAGGCATACGATGAGTTAATCAATGTGTTGATTTACTGATTTTTGAGATTTGATGAGTTTGATGATTGTGAGAACAGGGACAGTACACGGAATCCCGGATGAGGACATTGCCATCCAGGGAGTATCATTTAAAATTCATTAGTATTTACTTTTGTTGTAAATTATGAATTTCATTATTGTGATTATGAGGTTTTGTGTATTGGTATGCTCACCCCGTTGTGGGCTGTCTCTGTTGGGGCAGGTGAACAGGTACATCGATGGCTGTGGAGCTGAGCTCGAGCTGTTGATTGGATGTACTCCCAGGATCGTGGTACCAGGGCTTGATGGAGCACGGTATCGTATAGAGTACTTATATACACCCGAGGGTTACATACACATTTATGATGCTCGCATGTGAGCACGGTTATACTTGTATATGGGTTGTATATAAAGGCATGAGCCTTTCTCTCTTTCATTCTATGTTGCATGCAATTAAGGGTAGAATTGCTAATGATATGAGAGTCATTGGTGTATTATGTAGGTGTTGAAACCCACTTATGTTGTCTTATGTGTGGTGTCTTCCCTGGCTGGGAATTTACTTAGTGTTGTTGTATTCTGTTGAGTATGTGTTTTCCCTGGCCGGGAACTATATTATGTGATGTGCTTTTACTTCGGGATGGCTCTATTTATGGGGAGACTCTGCCCAAATTTTTATAAAAGTCCACAATGTAAAAAGAGGTGTAATGGGGATGGAAATGGGCGAAATCTATGAGTCTACTTGTTGGTAGAGATGATCTTAATGTTGAATATTAAAGAAATTTTGTAATTGCCATTCAATGGTAAAGTATCATCTGAGTTTCCCGATTGATTTTATTGAAAGCATGTGCCACACATAATGATTAATACACTAATCAAGGGTTAAGGGCTTGGGGTCCTTACAGGATCATACCTTATTGGAGTACATGGAGTCCATTTCAGCTTTCATGGCATCTTGCCAATGTCCCGAATCAATATCTGACATCGCCTCCTTGAAAGTCCAAGGATCATATCCATGGTCTATTTCTTGACTACTTTCAAGGAATAGATTCATTCTATCAGGAGCTCTTGAAACATTTTCAAATCTCCTTGGTGTGTGTAAATCAAAGGTTGTGATTGACTAAATTAATTTCACCGTTTTCACTTTTCTAGTGGTTTGTGGTTCTTGAACCCTTTCAAGTTATATTATTTTGTCATCCTTTCTAATAGAAACATTTTCTCTAGAAAGGTTGTACTTGCGAAACAAACTCTTTGGGTGCAATTGATAATATAAATTTCCACAAAATAACATAAGATGGATCAACTATCCAACTCATCTCCCACTGACTGCTTCACATAAGCAGAACAATCTCAAATCTATATTTGGATTATTTTTTCATTCAATATCATATATGGAGTTTTCGTCATTGTATTGATATGAATTATGTTCAACAAATATGTAACTTTAGAGAGTTACTCAGAGAGAATCACATTCTCTTTAAGATAACTCAACATCATCTTGCACTAACATTTAGTGCTCCACATATGTTCATATGAATCAAATTCAATGAACATTCAGCACATGCTAAAGATATGTGGGATTTAAGTTATCATTCTTTTATATTCTTTTAACATAATCATACTACTCGTTCATAAGTTCACCAGATTTAATAAAACATGCATTCTTAAAAATACTACAAATCACATTCGCAAATTTAATAGAATGTCTCTCTATCAAAATAGGAACAATGTTCATGATTAAATCTAGAACAAATAAATAATTGCTCAAACCAGTTCCTAACCAGTTCAGAATTTTATATTAAATAAATGTTTCAAACAACCTTTGCAACAACTCTTGCTACAATGCTTAGCCTCGGGTAGGTTTCACCTTCCTATGGCTATCTACTTCTTCAACTCACATGCAACTCTTTGCAAAAATGCGAGCACAACTGGCATCATATACCAAAGAAGTAGAACCAATAGAAACATTTAATTTTAATATATAACATACCCTTTCTAGAACGCTTCTAGTCTAGGTATTCCTTACAATTTTGCGCCAGTGACCAGCAGTGAAAACATAGACGCCTCTCCTTTCTTAGTTGCTACTATATCCTTTTTCGTCTTTTGAGGTTGGGAACCATTTCCCTTCTTCTTCTTTATCCTTGAACTCTTCCCACCATTGGTAGAAGATTCGACAAGAAGAACACGTTTCTCCTTTCTAATCAAGGACTCATGAGTTTCCAACATTTTGACTATAAGATCAAATCTACAGCCAGTTAATGAGGATTTGTCACATTCAGATTTTCCAATATCTCAACAAGAGATATTTTTCTTACACCATGCTCATAGACCGAAGCCCCATCTCGCATGTGAAATGAAAATAGCTCTTTTGAAATCGTGAGTCTCAGTAATCGCGTCCGTTCACCAAACAACATTTGTAGGTGTTGGAAAATATCAGCAATGTGAACGAATTTCTCATATCTGTGTTGAAACTCATTGGTGACATTGATGCTATCATATAGCACCTAGCTGAGAGATCATCGTCCCACCATTTCTCAAGTGTGGCGATCTTTTCATGAGACGAACGGGGAGACACTTCAACAGGAGGTTCCCACCAAGGATATATAACAACCTTTCAGAAGCAATCATTATTTTAAAATTAATAGCCATTCCTAGTGGTTAATTTGTTTATATCGAGATTTGATGTAATCGGATTCACGGCAATCACAATAATGAGAATAAACAGAAAATATAAGCAAACCGTTTGATTATTAATTAATTCAAAAACTATGGACTTTAGTTATTGAATGCTCCCACTAAATTTTTTCGAATTCATCACCCTCATGACAAATGAACGGAAAATCATATTTTCTTAGTGGGCTTGGAGTCCAACTAGCTCATGAAAATCCCGGACATGGGCCCACCGGCTTCATGATACTAAAGGTAGTCACAATTGCATCATATGCAACCCCCAAGATATTTGTCTCGCCATTGGCATAACCCTACATGGGCAGGACAATTATGCCTTCTCACGTCAAACTAACCAATCCCACGGATGGAAATGTCACGCCCAAAAGACCCCACGTGGGTGAGTAATCTAGAAGGTTAACATAACCACACCCTTAATTAAGTGGCAAATAAACGCACAGCTTTCCCATGCCAGATGCCCCCCACGTGGGTGAGTAAGGCAATATGACACAAGTAGCGTCTCATGGCTTAACTGTTGATGGAAGACAGGAATCAACAAACCCTTTTGAGCTCCCTTTATCAGTTTGATATTATAAGTTTTGAATCATATTCAAAAGATGATTTAATTTATTTTAAAATCTCATCAATTTCTTGTTTGTTTGTTTGTTTGCCGGATTCATGCAACTATGTTTTATTCATGCAATCATATGTACTAATAAAACATACAAACAAACATTTATCATACATCATATGCATAATAAAAATAAATATGAACGATTACGACCTTTTCCTAATTGATCTACGTGAGCCATACGTGGATCACAAGTCTGTCTAAGGTGATGCATGTATGTAATGCAATCCTATTACATTTTTGCTTCCATTATACATGTCTTGATTCTTGATGCTCCATCTTCAATCTCCATCTCCCACTAATTCTAATGATTTTACATTTAAATCGTGCAAACAAGAGAATAGGGATACAAATCTGGGGTGAGATACATCAGAAAATAGAGAGAGCAGGCTCGCAGGCCCGATAACCAAAATCACAATAATAATGAAACAATAAAACCTAAACATTCACCTAAACACATTGGTCAAGGCATGTAATCATCCACCATGCAATCACATCATATGTAATTAAACATTAAACTAAACAATTACATCATATATAATTGTACTAATCACATCACATGTAATTAGAACACAATAATTAATTTATTCTATCGTTTCCCCACTAATCGTATCATTAATTGAAATTAAAATTAACAAATTAAATAAAATCATTTTATTTAATTTCTAATTAATTAAATTTTCAATAAATTGGTAAAATCTCTATTTTACCTTTTAATCATCATATTAATTGAAAATAAAATCAACAAATTAAATTAAACATTTTCATTTACTTTCCAATTAATTAAATTTTCATTTACTTGGTAAAATCACTATTTTACCTTTTAATCATAATGATAATCGAAAATAAAATTAACAAATTAAATGAAACGTTTTCACTTAATTTTCGATTAATTAAATTTTCAGTTACTTGGTAAAATCACTATTTTACCTACAAATCATAATATTAGCCAAAATAAAATTAATAAATTAAATAAAACATTTTCATTCAATTTTCAACTAATTGTAAAATCTCTATTTTACATTTAATAAATTAAAAATCATATTTTTAATTTATTAAGTTTATGATTTATTATTTCAAAAATTAATATCCGGACAAAACATCAAAAATGACCCAAAATAATTTATGGACTCCAAACAATTTTGATCCAAAATCAATTATCAAATACATGAATCAAAGCGCAACCTGGCTCTGATACCACTGTTGGGTTTCCGTATCCCGGCGCCAGATCCAAACACAGCGAAAATAAAATAATAAACAGATCTGACCCGGGGACGGTCGATCGTGCCTGATTCATATATTAACATGCATAAATCGAATATAATGCACGAAAAGAGAATTACCGATAACAACGAAATCAATCTGATGTCGGTGGTCCTCGAGTCCAATCAACCTGACCAGATCTGCAAGCCAACACCAGTGCTAGTTTGGTGCTAGAGTTTCTATGAGAGTGAATGAAATTGTGTTGAATGGAGTCTCTTAGTTTCTCATAAACTAGAATGACATATTTATAGGGTCATTAAGTAACTAATGGGCTTTGGGTGCATAAAGCCCAATAGGCCAACTTTTGGCTTGCAGCGTATATATGCTAACAATTCATCCAGTACCTGAATCAAAGATTCAAGGAGGAGATGTGAACATGGGAGTTCACATGATGCCAGATTGTTCATCACTACATTTATTTCTCTGGAGAAGGATTATCTTGAGTCCTTCACCATACTTCCTGACTCGATCTTGTTCATGGTTGTGACTCGAATTTTTGATTGCGACTTGATGGTTTATTACTAACTGGTTAATGTGTTGTGGTTGACTGCTTCAACTCCTTGCTCTACAATTCAACTCCCTGAGCCTGGGAGTGGTATACATGGACTTGAAGCAAAACGATGGTGTGAAGATAAGTCTAATTATTTTATCGTGTTAGTAAATGTATATTCATCATGCTTTTGCTTGGGATTATGTTGAGGGGAATCTTCCTAAGCGATTTTATTGCAGAGAAGGCGAACGTTGCGGAGAAAGTTAGTTCTGATCATATTATAGCTGGACGTATATATTTTTTGATGGAAATGGATTAAAAAAGAAAAAAATAAATTGCTCTCGATCGATCGAGCATATATATTTTTTGTTGGAAATGGATTAAAAAAGAAAAAATAAATAAATTGCTCTCGATCGATCGAGCATTGTAGCTCGATCGATCGAGATGGTCAGAAAATTTTCGTCCCTTTTGCTACAGTAGCTCGATCAATCAAGCCTTGTTTCTGTTACGTGAAATGGTGTGTCCATTCACGTTGGGGTGCGTTTTTTCTTGATAGGGTGGATCCAAATGGTGTCTTTTGGATTCCTATCTTTCATTTACTATATATAGGACATTCTCCACTTATTACAAAAAAAAAAAGATTTTTGAAAATCAACATCATATAAAGAGATTAAATTGAGAGCAATTTGTTTGTTCTTCAAGTTTCTTCTTTTGAGTGCTTTGAACCTTTGTGGTTTGAGGACTTGTGATTTGGAGTGCTCTTATCACAAGTCATAGTCGTTGTATTTTGGGAGACAAATTGTCATAGCAAACTGTTAGCACCTTAGAGGAGCAATATTGTCTTAAGGACTGAGATTCCAAATCTCATCTTGACATTTCTAATACAAAGCCATTTGTTGTTTTTGCTTGCTACTTTCCTAAGATACACACCCTTAAATTTTGTACTACAATCTTAAGACAATAATAGCAACAAATGGCTTCGTCGAGTGTAACAACGACTCCAGTTCATCATGGTGGAAGGCCCAATGAGAACGATTTCAAGCGATGACAACCAAAGATGTTTTATTTGACAACCTTGGGGTTGGCAAGGTTCCTCAATGAGGATGCTCCTACTATTATGGAGGATGAAACCGACAACCAAAAGAGGGTTGCAGTTGATGCTTGGAATCAACTACGATTTCCTGTGCAAGAATCATATTGTTGTGACTTTTTTGCTATGAAGCAAAAACGAGGCCAATGAGGTGTTTAAACACTTCAAGAATGAGATTGCAATAAAATTTAGCAAATGAGTTTTGCTATGGGAAATTGTGAGTAGATTATACTTGTGTTGTCTAAGAATTTGACGCTTAAGCTTGAATTTGCAAGACTATAAAATCTTGAATTCGAGTTTCTAAGCTTTGTACGCTTAAAACACAAGTGATAAATCGAAGCTACAAATTTTGAGTAGGCGTTGTAATATCTCAAATTGGTTCATTTTGAATTTCTAAGCTAGCACGCTTATAACATGTATTTCAAGATTTAAAATCTTGAATTCAAGTTTTCAAAGTTAGTGCGCTTAAATTGCAAATTACCGAGTTTGAGAATATTATCCAAGTTTCAACTTTTGTAAGCAAGTACGCTTAAATCTGAAATTTTTAAGAAATAAAAACTTGAATTTGGATTTGTAATACGATAACGCTTAGAACTTGAAACACGAAAGTTTGAACGCCGGTGCACTTCGTTACTACCCGAAGTTCTGGGGGGTTGCAATTCTATGAGTCAATCACATACTAAGTACCACATTTAGGCAATGACGAAAAACCTTGTGATTGAAGAAAAAGAGAATTTCCTACAATATTTGAAATGTGGGGATGCTTGGCTAAACTAGAAATATGAAGGCCAAAGTAAAATCATAACAAACGTCAAATAAAAGACATGAAGAGTTTGACAAATCCTGTGTCAAATAGATTAACGAGTGTGACAAATGTGTACACACCTAAAGCATAATTATGCTTGTGTATTGATGATATGCTTATTGGGGAAGCAATTTAGATATCATCAAGTAACAAATAACAATGTTAACGAGACATTTTGACGTATGTGCATCAAGAACAATGCTTGGAATTAAAGTTTCCAAGACCTTTGAAGAATGAAATCTTAAGGATTAATTCGAGTTTCAAATTTTAAGCTTTGCTCTTAAATTTCAAGTTTACAAGAAATAGAATCTTGAACTTGTAATTTTTTGAGAATCTACGCGCTTCAATATGAATTGTGAATTAAAGTTGAGTATTTCCACTGGTCTCAAATTTTGTAAGAAATAACGCGTTAACAACGCTTAAGATGATAGAAATATCCTAAAAGGATAAGATGGTGCAAAAGAGGTAATAAGATCACCAAAACTGAAGATATACTGTTGTGGAAAATTCTCTATGCAAAACATATAAAGCTTCTTCTGCCGAGTGACTTTATAAGTTGTTAGAGAAAAAATTCTGTGCATGCAACTAAAATGTGTTGCAATAATGCTATATGATAAAGTGATCTCTAGTGGCATAATCGTGAGTGATTGTGTGAAACCACGGATCCGCATATAAAATGGTTAACCGATAGATAATGTTGAAGTTTATCGAGGGGAATGGGATTAAAAACCTCATAATTAAAATCTTGTAGTGGATACCCAACATATGTGACTGGAGATCCCAAGATCTAGGTTCAAAAGGGAAAGGGACAGCCGAACTACGAAAACACCTTGGAGAACTAATCTCCGACTCATTCCTATGATAAGAGGTGTAGCCTGCAAAAGGGGTACGAGGATAGGGAAAATGCCTTTAATGATTCCTCAGACATATAAGAATATGTTAGAGTATAGCGGGATACTCTTCTAGGAGATCACCTACGTAAGTGCGAAGTGTGGCCGCTTCAAAGATGAAAAGCACTTATGAAACCAAGCGTGGTCCATGGCCGAAACAGCACAACCGTAAGAAACCAATACGATGGTAATAATTATTATGGCGTGGGTTCAATTGTCTTGGTTTACACCAACGACTAAATAGTTCAAGACTATAAGTTCAATATTAAGTCAAGTAAATCCGATTGAAAACTACTACGGAAGATTCAAAGCCGCAATTTATCTCTCCAGATGCCATAATAGTTCGTTAAAAGCGCTCAATTGCATACATGCATTAATTTAATTCATGTGGGAGATTGTTGGAAAAAGTGAATTAAAAATGAAAAAAATGAGCTCGGTCGATCGAGCTCATGAGAAAAAAGTTTTTATTTGCTACAGGAGCTCGATGAGCCATGTTTCTGTTGCGTGAATTGGTATGTTAATTCACGTTCGGGTGCGATTTTGGCGATAGGGTGCCTCCAAATCGTATTTTTTGGACATACTTCTTGACATACTATAAATATAACATCCCTCACTTGAATTGAAAATGAAATTTTCGAAATTCACATCATATTGAAGATCAAAATTTGAGTAATTTTGTGGATCTTCATCCTTGTTTAATATTGAGCATTTTTAAACATTTGTGGTTTACAGGATTTGTGATTTGAAGGTTCCTATCACAAATCATAGTCGTTGTATCTTGGGAGACAAATTGCCAAGATAAGCCGTTAGCACCGTAGCGGGGCAATATTGTCTTAAGGACAGAAATTCCAAATCTCGCATCGACATTTCTAATACGAAGTCATTTGTTATTTTTGCTTGCTACTTTCCTAAGATATACACCCATAAATTTTGTACAATATTTTTATATCTATGTCCAATCAACATACGAGAGGAAGAATTTCTCTTGAAACCACCGATCGAATAGCGAGACGATTGTTGCATCACAAAAACTTCCAAAGAGACCACAATTTTACTACAAGAATTCAGCTAAGTTCTTATTATATTTCTCTAACATTATATTTCTCTAACATGGAATAAGTGAAATTTCAATTACTAGTATGATTGTGGTTCCCTTACTTCTCGAGCCTAGAAATGTGCTAATTATTTCAGTGGTCGTAGATATTGGTCCAAGAAAATTATGTTTTAATTGATTCTAGTGCTACAATTTAATTTTCTAATGGATGGGAGCTATTCTTAAGGCACTACATGGGCCACACCTAGCTAAAATTGGGATAACATATTTCAAATTATTTATTTCCCCATTTACATTGACGAATTCGGTAGTCTATTTATAGAAGAATTATATGTTATCACCTAAAACTGACATATGATATTTGTTTAATCTTCTTATCACACTATCGAGCTTCCTTGATTCAAAATCAAGGGAATCATTCGAGCATATGGTTAATTTTTCTCATTGTTAGTAATTGGGAGAGGAGTTCGAAATTTTATAGGCAACAAATCTTTATTGGACTCAAGGTTTATTGTGATGAATTACTTGAAGCTCATTGCGTGCATTAGAGTGGGAATTATAAGGAGCTGAGTTCCTCATACTCGAAATCTTCTACTTAAACTTACAATATGACCCACTTTTATGCTCGGGATTTTCTCAGTATCGGAAGATATTTGATGATACAGTTCTTATATTCTGGCATGTTTGGATCATTTCTGTCTTGTATTTGTATATTATTGCAGAACGATATACCATATCGGAACTTATTATATTTGGCTATATGAATCTTGTCTACGCTCGACCCATGGCGAATACAACTTCATTGAGATACCTTATGATTCTTGTTCCTAATATGGGTTCTCGATCGACATCTACTTTCACCAAATATGTGGTACTCAACATATGGCCTAATACTCAACTCAGCAATTGACCTCGACTTTGGCTCTCAGTCACCATGCCTTGATTATGGTTATTCCTGTCCAATTAATAATTGAATTTCGTAGACATATATTTTGTGTCGTGCTGCCTTATAATTATTTCAGGCTAAGATCAACAGCTTGGGCATGCAATCTATCAGTAAGGACCTATTATCGAGCTCAGGCATGCCATCTAGCAGTAAGGCCATATTATCGAGCTCGAGCATGCAATCTAGCAGTAAGGCCCTATTATTGAGCCCGGGCATGCAATCTAGCAGTATGCCCCTATTCTTGGTGCTCGGGATGTTCGAGTACGTTTTATTATTGGTGCTCGGGATGTTTGAGTACGTTTCCCAGGATGTTCGAGTACATTGTTTAATTGGTGCTCGGAATGTCTGAGTACGTTCTATTATTATCCGTGGTTGACGGATTAAATGCGGGATCGGGATGTTTGGTCCATATTTGAACCTAAAACAAGATTGAGTTTTGGTGTTCGGGATATTCGAGTACGTTCTATTATTGATGCTCAGGATGTTCGAGTGCATTCTATTATTGGTGCTCGGGATATTCGAGCACATTCTATTATTGGTGCTCGGGATGTTCGAGTACGTTCTATTATTGGTGCTCGAGATGTTCGAGTACGTTGTATTATTAGTGATCGGGATGTTCGAGTACGTTATATTATTGGTGTTCGGGATGTTCGAGTACGTTCTATTATTGGTGCTCGGGGTGTTCGAGCTTGTTTATATTATTGTCCGTTGTTGGCGGGTTAAATGCGGGATCGGAATGTTTGATCCGTATTTGAACCTAAAACGTGACTGAGTGCTCGGGACCCGAGCATATTCTATGTTGCTCGGATGTCGAGCTTGTTTTAGTATTATCCGTAGTTGGCGGGTTAAATATGGGATCGGGATGTTTCATCCGTATAACCTAAAACATGACTGAGTGATGGTTCTCGGGAGTCGAGCGTATTCTACGTTGCTCGGATATCGAGCTTATTTTATTATATTCCGTTGTTGGCGGGTTAAATGTGGGATCGGGATGTTTGATCCATATTTAAACCTAAAACGTAACTGAGTGATGGTGCTCGGGAGTCGAGCGTATTCAATGTTGTCGGATGTCGAGCTTGTTTTATTATTGTCCGTTGTTGGCGGGTTAAATGCAGGATCGAGATGTTTGGTCCGTATTTGAACCTAAAATATGACTAAGTTTTGGTGCTCGGGAGTTGAGCTTGTTCTATTGTTGCTCGGGATATTCGAGTATATTTAATATTCGCTCGGGATGTTCGAGCTTTTGTGGGGATATTTGATATGTGTCCATTGTTGGCGGGTTAAATGCGGGATCCGGATGTTTGGTCCGTATTTGAACCTAAAACGTAAGTGATTGTGCTCGGGATGTTTTCCTTGCAGCTCACTTATATTTTTCTGCTCAGGATGTTTTCCCTGGAGCACAATCATATTTTATCTGCTCGGGATATTTTCCCTGGAACCCGACCATATTTATCTGCTCGGGGTGTTTTCCTAGAGCTCGATTATATCTTATTTCCTGGTGGCTAGGATGCTTATTATTCTGGAACTAGGACGAGTTCTATTCGCTCAGGATATTTATGATTTCAGACGAGCTTTATTTGCTCGGGATATTTCTGAACTCTCATGAGCTTTATTTGCTTATGTTGATGCTTATTATTCAGACGAGCTTTATTTGCTCGGGATATTTCTTATCCCAGACGAGCTTTATTTGCTCGGGATATTTATTATTCCAGATGAGTTTTATGTGCTCAATCTTTATTCATCGGGATATTTATTATTCCAGATGAGCTTTATTTGCTCGAGATATTTATTATTCTAGAGGAGCTTTATGTGCTCGGGATATCATTGGAAATTAGTTGAGCTTTGTTTGATCGGGGTGTTTTTTTATTGGATCTCACCCATTAGTATTTGAAGTCAGCATAGTATTCAGTCGGCCAGTCATCTTAGGATGAGTTTTATTTCATCATGGATTTCATATATCATTGCTTGAAGCTGGCTCGAGCGACTTACAAAGTGTACAAAGCTGAATTCAGCTTATTATGACTCGAACAGATTTCTCACAGTCTGAGTTTCTCGGAGATTTCTGCCTACCTATCAATGGATATTACCTTGGATTTATTTATCATTTTGCTTTTATTGTATGGATTCAAAATTCACAGTTTCGAAAAATACACTGAAACAACAACTATGATTTACCTGATGTATGTAAACCAAGATCTTGACTTCGCTCATCTTGCTTTACTTCAGGGGGTGATGTGATATGGTGTGAAATTAGACCATGTCGGGTAAAATCATTGCCGAACAAGACGAAAGTGTCTGAACAGGAAAATACCCAAAAAAGATGACACTCTGCTCGGTCCCACGTGGTTAAACAGTGGCATAAGACCCGGTCATAGCGCCTTTCAACCCGAATTTTCCAAACATGCTTTGAGTAGAACATGCCATAAACAAAAGAGCAATTAGTGGTGTGAGGTTGACCCACCACCCTTAAATCGGGGATTAGTGGCCAAAATGGGGAGTTAAAGGGAGTAATGGCTAAGTGGGAGGAATTATGCGGGAATTAATGGCCAAGAGTAAGGATTAAATGGAGGGGCCAATTGTTTAAAAGGAGGACTTGGCTATCCATTTGGGGGGGGGGGGGATCTATTCTCGGGAAGCTCTCGTCCCTTAGGGGATCCGAGAATGCATTTTTCCTTGTATTTGCTTATTTTTGTACAAGAAGATTGTAAAAATAGCATCGTTTATAGTGTAATTTTATAATGGACTAGATCCTATTGTTTTTCCCTCGTTTCGCTGATTTCACGTAAAAAATTGTGATGTCGCATATTTTATTTTCTATTGCACATACTTTACCGAAAATAGAAAATAACGGATCACATCAATATGGTTATTTAAATTTTAATGTAGACATGTAGTTACTAAATATTAATTTGATAATTTAAAGAGAAATAACAAAACATATAGAAATACATATGTAAAAGAAATTTATATATCAATTTGACAATTTATTGATAGCTGACATAATAATACGAAATTTACTCGAAATATAGTGAAGAGCTATTAATTTTAGACATATGCAATAATTATTATTTGAACAATTATTAGTGTGAGAGATCATAATGAAGATTAGGGTTATTGAGGGATGACATTAATGTTAATTAAGTATAATATAAGGCGGATGAGAACTCAAATTTCAACAAAATTAGAGAATATTGTTAGTTTGATGTTATATCGCACTTAATATCATCATCACCATTGATATGAAATATTCATATTAATGATTGATATACATCCTAGGACACCGTCTCTAAGAGCAACATCAAACTTTACGATGAATATAGTGATCTCATTAGAAAATAGGACATACTGAAACCTATTTTAAAATAATATATATGGTAATTGATTATTTCAGCTTAAGAATTTCAAGATAATTTTTTTCAATCACATTGGAAGACTGTTTTAAGGATTGAAATCAAGTTCTTTAAGTGGTAATACCATATAATAAATAAATATAAAAATATTGAACAATATAATGGTATATTGAATTTTACATGAACAAATCCACCTAAAAAATTCTGTAATATTTTTTTATATAAAAAAAATCTTTAATGTTTTCACGCATACTAGGTGATAGACTATCCAATTGTACTTGTTGGTTTAGTTTGAATTTAACTAGTCGTAGTTCCCCAAATGAGTGCTCCGTTTGTGAACTAAAAGGTCAAAAAGTCTATTTTTATACCCTAAATTATTTGAGTATTCTATAATTGTTACATAATAAGTTTTCCAATAAGTCTTTCTAAATTATTAAAGTATTTATAAAATTATTTAGTATGATTTTAATATTGTGATTTAAACAATAATTTAGTTGATTGGGGAATTTGCGGCCCAATACACTATCCAAATACTATCTGCACATAAATCTTCATTTTTAAAATGTCTACAAATAAATACATGGTGGAAAAATCTTTATTCACATAAGTCTATTTTCCAAATTTTTGTTAAAATGTATTTTTTCATTTCCTAAATACCCTTATTTTTTACATTCTATCTTCATTTTGGCATTCTCTATCTTCATTTTTGCATTCTCTCTCATCATTTTGACATTAATTTTTTTTAATTAAAAAATGGGATTTCCTATTGGCATGAAAATTTAAAAACTAATACGTGCATGCAAATTTTAATTTTTCATGCACCAGTTAAAATTTTATGCACAACTGTAAAGCCATGTGCCATGTGCCATGCACCAGTGTAAAGCCATGCACAAATATATAGCCATGCACCAATATATAGTCATGCATTAGTATAATGCCATGCATCAGCATATAGTCATGCATCAGTTAAAAATTCATGCATCCGTTAAAAATTCATGCACCACTTTTTTTATCAGTAGTTGTTTTTAAAATTTTCATACACCAGTTATTTTTAAAATTTTCATGCACCAGTATAATACCATGCATCAGTATATAGTCATGCACCAGTGTAATATCATGCACCAGTTAAAAAATTCATGCACCCGTTAAAAAATCATGCACCAGTTTTTTTTATCAATAATTGTTTTTAAAATTTTCATACACCAGTTATTTTAAAAAATTTCATGCACCAGTTACAAATCCATGCAACAGTTAAAAAAATCCATGCATGCACCAGTTACTTTTTGAATTTTCATGCCAATCGTAAATCTCATTTTTATTTTAAAAGATTAATACCAAAAGTAAGAGATAATGCCAAAAGAATATAGAGAAATCAAAAAGGAAGAGAGAGAATACAAAAAGTTAGGATATATTTGTTATTTATGTCCAAAGTGAAGCTAAATGTTTGAAGTTTAAAAACCTAGATTGATTAATGTTTCACCAAAATGGATCGACCTCAATTTTTCCCATTTTTTTTATTGATTCATTAGATGGACGTAGGCCCAATAGAATGCATCGATAATGGGCCTAAGCTCATGTAAAAGAGCCCCAACTCTATTCATCAGTAACTGAAGCCCTCTCCATTATTTGTCACATTTCAAAATTCGAACTCAACTAGTGTTCAAAAAGCTCACAGATTTCTCATCTGGATCTCTCTCTAGCCAATTCTTAGCAAATACGCATAAAAAATGGTAAATTGCTTCTTAAACTTGATTTTATCGTTTTCTTTGAATTATGCACTTCTTGAAGCTGGTTTAATCCAATCTAGGCGATGTTTTCCGAATATTAGCTTATGCGATTTTGATTATTATGGTTCCAATTTTTGTAGATATTGTATGATTTTAGTTTTGCCTTAAATTTGTTGATGCCAATTTAAGTAATTTCTTTTTTGTCTTGAAATATCACGGGCTCAAAAAGAATCCAATGTAGTTGTGTTATTTTAGATGGAAATGTTTATGCGGTATTCATTATTCAGCAATATGAGCGTCTGTATGTAAAATTTTGGATATTTTCAAAAATAGCTGTTTTATTTTTTTTATGCGTTGTGCGATTGGGTCGAAATATTTTTTAAATGGTGTATGCTGTGTAGATATTTGTGTGAGCTGGCTCATCTTTCTGTTCTTGCCTTATTAAGCTATGGTGCTGTGAAATTGTTTCAGTGAGCTCATTCTGTCATGGTATTTCCAGATTATGGAGGTTGATTATACAGTTTTATTGATGACTTAACCCTCGTGAAATATAATTCTGTGGTCTGTAACTGTTTTTTAGTTGAATCTTTTTTGTTTTAATGTTTATCATTGGATGTAGATGCTTCTATGAGTTTGTTTTTCATGCATATTTTTTGGTGTTTCTGAGCAATATTTATGTAATTGATCGCTTTTTTTGCTTTGCAGGATGGACATGATTCGGAGAATGCTAAACAGAGTACCACTGACATGACTGCATTTGTAAGTTCTATCCTATCAACTCATCCATTCTCTGTGCCTTAGTATGTGATGTCTTCTTACATTGAGGAAATAATTTAATATTTCCTGGTTCAAATTTATGGTCTTGGTTTTTACCTCTCGTCTCAGATTCTGTTTGTTTCAACTTTGTCTTCATTTAAAACATCCTTTTCTTTGTGCTGGAGGTGGGCGAATATTCATTTTTTGCCTACTTTATTTGACATGATAAATACCCAGTATTAGTAGTTCTAACATGTCTGTATTATTATTTAGGTGCAAAACCTCCTTCAGCAAATGGTGAGTTACTAATATTACTCTTATTGTGATTCGATATATCTTACAGTTAGTTTCCTTGCTACATAAGGTTTTGTTTTTTAAATTTGCAGCAAACTAGGTTTCAGACAATGTCGGAATCCATCATTTCTAAAAATATCCTTCAATACGGTCTTTTAATTGCATTCTTTT
This sequence comes from Haberlea rhodopensis, assembly GCA_907163345.1. Lineage (NCBI taxonomy): Eukaryota > Viridiplantae > Streptophyta > Magnoliopsida > Lamiales > Gesneriaceae > Haberlea > Haberlea rhodopensis. Next base: position 53,293 of record CAJQUN010001118.1, on the reverse strand, counting down.
AAGTATGGATACATATGGACTAATTTTTTTTTTGCATAAAACAGAAGGATACATGCCTACTAATTACAGCTATGTTTTGTTTCAGCGAAGTGTCCAAATCGTATCTATATATTCCCATCCTATGGAGTTACATTTTCATTTTCATCACAGTCGAAGCCATTTACAGGGCTCATAACTTCTTTTTGTTTTGGTTTGTGTTCATTTTTCCGCAATCGATGTGCAATGCTTTAAGAAACAAATTGGTCCAAATTCATGCCCACAAAAGAGTAAATCTCCACAATGATCTGTTTTTACAATATTGTCTGATTAATATATATAAATTTAGGATTCATTTCCTTAACTCCATTTACTTGATGAGATGGGAAATCGAATAGATGAATTGGAGCAGAGCATCAATGACCTTAGAACCGAGATGGGTCAAGAAGGTTCTCCATCTCCTTCAGCTCCACTGAAGGCTAAAGAAGAGCCCAAGTCTGCTGATGAATGAGAGTCACATGCAACTATATTTTACAAGGTTTGTTGGATGTTACTTAAGCTTGTTTATGGAAACATGGGAACTGTAGTATTCCATTCTCTTTATCAGTATTCATATCTCATAGATACATGCTATGGATGGCCTTGAGCCACTCCATGAGCACAGATTTGTGGAGGACTTAAAATTTACTGCATAATGTGTGTATCCTAGGAAACTCATGTTGCCGGATGATATGTTTTTCTTCTTTATGTTATAGCCTCATCACCCATTTTAGAACACCATCATTCTGCTGTTTTGGTTTTATTTATAAATCTAATTCAGTTTTCCCAGAAGTTGCAGCTTGCCTAAATCCGCTCTTTGTGTTGGTTGTCATCTGTTTATGGCATACAAAACTACTTGAGCTGGTGATAATGAAACTGTAGTTTACATTTTACCACCCATAATGTGACATTGATGATATAAATAGATGATCTGCCTGGAACATATTCTTTCTTTCTTTCTTTGTTTAATAAATCACACTCACACACCCAATATGTCCTGAACCCCTTGAGAAATCCATGGTATTATTACGGGGTTATTTTGTTAGCAACAATAAATATATTTGTCTTATTCCTTAATAAAAGTGAAATTCTTCATTTGTGTTGAATTTTTGTAGAAAAGAGAACTTTTAAAAACTGGTAAATATCACGGAAGGTCTCGGTGAACTTGAGTACTACTAAAACTTCTTGGATTTTTTTCTTCTCAGTTTGTGTAGATATATATACACACACAAAAACACAAACAAAATTTATAATAGATACCGTTTGTTGAATATGAGGGATCCCTCGAATGGATAAGCCCGTTTTCATAGAATCTCATGAAACCAAGTTATCCAAAGATGTCATCTTCATCAAATGTAGTTTTCATTCCCCTTGGACTAAATGAATGGTCACAGGACAAGAAGCTACTTGAGCTTCATTCCTCTTATCTTAATAAGCATATAATTACAAACCCTTATACAGGATAGTTGAAATTTTACTTGATTATGGTCCACATTTGAAGTGCGTGGACCCCTTCGATATAAGATTTTGGGTGATGTAAGATTTTGGGTGATCCATTTTCTTGAATGTGTCCCTATGATTAGTTTTATATAGCTTTTCAAGACTCCAAAAGTTGCAATTAGATGCAAATATCTCACTGGGTAGGAGACCCTTAAGCAAGTCAATAACCAAGTGTACTAGTCTCTTTTCATCACCATCAATGGTGCCTGGCTATGAGACAAAATATATTAAACTATGGTTTTATAAAAATATAATTTTGTAATAAAGAGATTTAAATAGAAATAATTATACTTTAGATTATGTGAATGTAACATATTACGATTACATAGTCAACTTGTTATCTGAATTTTGTATATTAAGAATTACAAATGAAAGATCGTCAATTTTATCTTTAAAATTTTATATTTCTCTTTATATAATCTTGAAATCATTTGATTGCGAGGCAATTATTCATCATAATATAGATAATGCGAATGATATGTTAACTTTTTATTTATTTTTGAACGAGTGAAATATTATGAACAATTGCTTAATTATTTTATGTGGTAGATAAAATGAAACAAGAAAGGTTTGCCGTCTTCTTTCTTGAAATATTTTCAAAAAAACATATGACCTAAATAAATTAAATTGAAAAGTTTTCGGTCTTGCCAAATTTAGAGCATATTAATGATTGTTTTTATTGCAAGCTGTTAATGAGGGCCAAATAAGAACATTGAGGTCAACCCCACTTTCATAATACTCTATGAAATTAATTAAATTAAGAAAAATATTTTTATACACCCGATTTGAGTTTTATTTATACATCAATTTAATATAAAATACATCATCTTTTAAATAAAAAATTGTATAAGTTAACATACCAATAATTTTAAATTAATACAATGAATTGAATTATAAGTGCGACTCAAACTAGAATTATATAAGTATTTTTTTGTTAAACAAATATCAAGAAATTAAAAAAAAGAAGCTTAAACCCCACGCCAAATAAAAAATGCAAAAACTATAAAACAAAATTATATGCAGCATGCAAATAATAATGCAAGCTGTAGTAAAACGACAAATTTTACGAACTTTTCTTCTTATTCTAGTATGTTTTTTGAACTAAAATATATTTTAACCATAATATAATAAAATAGTTTACCTGAGGCAAATAAAAATATGATATATTGTAAAATGAAATGAAAAAATATATATTTTTCAAAGAAAAAAAGAGAGAAGTATATAAAATAAAATAAGGAGAAAAAAATGTAGACTCTTTAAAAAAATTAAAGTGAGAAATTCACACCCAAAAAAAGTGCATAAAGAAAGTAGTGGAAACTATTTCGCATTTACAAAAAAGAAAAGAGCTTATAGTCAAAGTCCATGCAAGAAAAACTCTTAGGACAAAGAAAAAGGCAACAATCAGGACCTTTCCCTCTGCGTAAGAGCACTTCATTATATATATTTAATGAATTTTAACCGGTAAATTGGCAAGTCTCAAGACAAGTTTGGCCCTCTTCGTCCCCATCAAATACAACCCCCCTATAATTAGCTAAGTCTTTTCTCATAATCTTTTCCTTTCCCTGTTTCAAGATTCTTCTTTCAACACTTGTTTTGCATCTGAGGGTGTATGCGCGTGTGCTGCCCACACTTGTTATATCATCCCATCCCTTTTCATTTTCTGTGTTTTCACCTCAAGTGTGTATTTGTGCATGAGAAATATTCGAGGTTTGAAGGGTTCTTGTTTATTGTCAGGAAGGTTAGTAGTGAGTTGGGTTGTTCCGTTTTACAATCATTTTTGCTGTTTTCTGGCCATCTTTCTGTTCTTCTTTTTTTTTTGTTTGAGCAGAATAAAAAATAAAGTTGATCTTTTTGTGAAGTTCGGTCGCTATTGAAGTACTTGTTTTGAGCTGTTGAATGGTGTAATTATTGTAATGTGATATGTTGGATCAATAAACATGTTTGGAAAAACCAGTTGTGAACCTTAAATAATGTGAATTGGTATGTACCATGTATTGCTATCATCACTGACCGCGCTATGACTTTAGTTTTGGTATTTCTTACGATTTAGATCTTGGTTCGTGAAGAAATTTTAGAAAAACGTAGGATCTTGTTCATTCTACGTGTTGGCAAAATCTACCTTAGAATATGTGATTTAGTGTCAGCACTCTGAAAATATGCAGTAATCACTAAAGATCACCCCATCAATTGTATTTATTTATTGAAAATAAGGAGAAAGTTCTCAAGAACAAAAAAAAAAAAAGAAGAAAAAGGAGAATTACAACTAAATTTATTTCTCGAAGATAGTGTGTGCTGCTGGCAGTATGGTGCCCATGATTCTAGTATGCAATTTTCAGTTGGTGCATTAAATTTATCTGCTATTAGTCTTGCAGAAAATTTAATCCTCTTTCAGGATAGGGTAATTGGATAAGCATTGTCATTGAGTGTAAATGTCCTTGTCTCTGATTCTTCCTAGTTCATGTCAAGAAAAAGCTATTGTTAATGACGATTTATTTGCTAAGAAAGAAGGCGCTAAAATCTTTAATAATTGTTCGTGAGCTATCATATTTCATTTCTTGAACGTCTTGGTGTACTCAATATCTTGAAATCAATACAAATGCTAAAGTTCAATATATATCTTATTGTGGTGTTATCTTTTCATGCTTCCATGTGCTGAAGGATTCATTAGTTACCAAACTCTTCTTATTTTTCTAAGCTACAAAGATGGAAAGGGAAATCATAAAGGATCCATATGGAGAGATCAAAGTTAGTTTTGGCTATCAATGTGACACCAAGAATGATAATTCTTGGGCCATCCCAAATCGTATCGAGATTCCATCTCCCGCGAAGCTCCGAAGAGCAAACAGCTCCTTCTCTTGTCTCTCCGGTGCGGCACTGAGCGCCAATGCTACGTTAGCTAATACAAATATGTGTAATGGGATAATTGGGGCAGAAATTTTGCCAACATTGGACTCTCCTAATTCATTCCGCAGAATACCTTCTTCGCCATCTCTGGGAAAAATGGACTTTTTATCATCTTCCCTGCAGAGTAGCATGTCGAACATGAGTATAAGTCCATCCTCACCAAATGAGACACTCGATAATGATTCATTTTCGTCGAGTTTCCTCAATACAGAGGAAGTACAAATGGCTGGAGGTGCTGCTGGTGAGGATAGAGTTCAAGCTGTTTGTTCCGAAGAGAACGGCTGGCTTTTCTGTGCTATCTATGATGGGTTCAATGGAAGGGACGCAGCTGATTTCCTGGCTGGAACTTTGTACGAGACGGTTGTGTTTCATCTGAACCTACTAGACTGGGATCTCGAGCAGGAGTCTTCTGATTCTTCATTCAAGCAGAGTGTTCTTAACAGCCTTTACCTTGCGCTTACTCAGGCAGAGAACGAATTCCTACACATGGTCGAACAAGAAATGGATGACCGTCCCGATTTAGTGTCTATAGGATCTTGTGTTTTACTTGTGCTACTACATGGAAAGGACTTGTACTTACTCAATGTGGGTGATAGTCGAGCCGTATTGGCTTCATATAACGAAGGAGGTGACATGAACAAAACAGCAAAGCTGCAAGCCATCCAGCTCACTGATAGTCATACCGTCGACAATGTAGTTGAAAGAACCCGACTTATGAATGATCATCTTGACGACCCTTCAACAGTTGTGGCCGGTAAAGTCAAGGGGAAGCTAAAGGTTACAAGGGCCTTTGGAGTTGGTTACTTGAAGAAGGTACAAATAAATGTTTTTGAAGTTTTCATGTAGGGTCTAAAATTATAGCACTTGTTCATATTTGGTGTCTATTTGACTAGTACTCACGGTTCTTGAATTGACAAACATTGTTATTCACACTTTCTACAAATCTATTCGTGTTACTTCTGTTATGCAGAAAGACATGAATGATGCTTTGATGGGTATTCTACGTGTTCGTAATCTCATAAGTCCCCCATATGTATCCATAGAACCATCACTAGTGGTACACGAGGTTTCAAACTCAGATCATTTTGTGGTACTAGGGAGTGATGGCTTGTTCGACTTCTTCAGCAACAATGAAGTCGTAAAGCTCGTATATTCGTATATATTGAGGAACCCTTCAGGTGATCCAGCTAAATTTCTGGTCGAACAGCTTGCTGCAAGAGCAGCAGAGTCAGCCGGTACACCACTGATTCTAGTCTTTCATTTTTTGCCCTGATACGCAACAGTAAATAGTCGTTTTCCAACATTTTATAGATTATGATTATGTTTGATGGTTTCTTTGAAAATGACTTGGTATCAAAAGAAAGTGTGCCAGATCGTTTTTTAACTTGATTCTTAGACGCTGCGTAATTATTGCATTGTGCATCATATGAAGTTTGACTTAAAAAGATTGAGCCGATTCTTGTATATGCTGTTAGATTTACTTATTTATCATCAACTAGATATTTTTTTATATAATTAATGGTCTTCGTTTGGTATCTTTGGCTGCTTTGAGACAATTTTGCAGTGGACCGGATCAAACACGTCATCATAGAAATACTAGTTTAACTTTTCATAATGTCCACTTGCATCTCTTCTTATCAATGATTTGTTGTTAAATGGATTATTTTAAAAGAAACTAAGTAATCCACGTCGCACCATTAGAAGCAATCTACTTGAGCATACCAAATATAAGTTTGAATAATTAGTTTATCTATGTTTTTTTGCGGCTGATCAGCATTTTTAATTAATGCTTGTGTCATATATATTTTCAGGTTTTAGTATTGAAAAGCTTATGAGCATCCCTGCTGGCAGAAGACGGAAATATCATGATGATGTTACAGTTATTGTAATCTTCCTAGGCACAGACAAACGAACTTCGAAGGCATCAACATGTCTATGAATAGCCGAGTCGTCAACAACAACAACTAAACATTTAACCCCAGCCCAATGGATATTACTGTTTATGAAATGAGATGTGACTAATTTTTACAGCTGGCTATCACAGGCCTACCACTATCCTCCTCCTTTACCCTAGCTTGGGACAGGCAGCGATGCATATCACTGACGGAGTTTATGAATAACCTGAGTCAAAAAATAAAAAGTTCATCTCAATTCTTGAAGGGTAAAAATACCCACATATTTTTTTGCAGTCTATTAGCCTTAAATTCCTTCAGATGGATGAAGTTTTTCGCCTACTGTCTTAAAACCATATTATATGCCATGCTGTGTTATATTTAGCAAAACATGTTATCTTTCATCTATTACTAGTATTCTGTTCACAGATTATAATATCTTGTGCACTGAATTTATTCATCTACAAATTAAGTATAGAATAAATCCGTTTCCATCGTTTTGTTTCCCTTGTTACGAGGCTTTTGATGAAGTGAATTTTACTGGAACTCTGCCTTAGAAAAGAAAGATAATGCCCGAAAGATGGTTCTACTCCACATAAACAAATCAGTTTCAGTAGGATAAAACCGAGCTACTCATGTGAAACTCTTCATATGAATAACGTGTTGATGTGATGAACTTATTATGTTGCGAAGTTGATAGCTAATTTCATTTTGGATCATAATAATAAGAGACTAAAGAGGCAAACTTTACAGTTGCATGAGCTTCATCATTCTACAATGGAAGTTTACTGCTACTACCATCAAATTCTATGCTGTAATTTCTTCATCGTAGCGATTCGAGCTCGAGTGTAGGGCTCGAAATTCTCAACACACAGCAACAGAAAACAAAGAACAAGATGAGGTAAATTCAACATGTGCGTAGCCCTTGACAGCCACCTGATCGCGTCTCTTCCATCAACCCTCAGCAATTTCATTAGCCGGAAACATGTTCTTCTTCACTCAACCCGAGTTGAACCATTTCTGCACCTGTGATGGGTTTCTTCAGATCCTTTCAGGGTCCCTGTCAAAGCCCATCTTCACCATCTCCTGTGACAGCGAAATAGCACCATTAAAGCTTACCAACCTCCACCCAATCGTCTCTCTTCCATCAAATCCCAACGGATTCAATCGCCGATCATCATGTTTTTCCTCATCCGATCTGGATTTAACCCCTGTTGCTTCTTCGTCCGTAGCACCCACGACAGATTGTTCATGGCCAGTGCTTGATTTGATCGAATCTTCTGGTTTTTCCTCAACTAAGGCCACTTTGAATTCCTCCAAATTTTCGGCGGTTTGGGTTTCAGAATTTGCTTCAGGTTTGTTGCCTGCAATAATTTTCATCCCTTCTGCTGGCAATTCTTCCTTGTATTTCATCTCATCCTCACCAAATTCTAGCAATAACTCCTTGGTGTAACGATCCCATGTGATATCGGGAATGCTTATCGAGCCCATAGAACCACATATCAGTCTCACCCTCGATGCTCATGAAAGCAATCTGGAGTCGCTCCTCGAACGATGTACCGTTGGCCTCAAAGTATTCCTCTGCTTGTAGACGCCACTGCCCAGAATTTCGTCCATCAAACCTTGCCATATCACATCCGTACAATGTCGTAGCCATCCTTAGTGTCCATCGGCAGTATCAAACCAATTGTTAGGACCAAAATTCTCAACACACAGCAACAAATAACAAAGAACAAGATGAGGTATACAATACTGAATTGAAAAGGTATTACAGCATAGAAACATACAACTCACACACACTCAAAGAGAACTCTCCATTGCCACAAGCAATACCTTGTTCTCAATTCTCAATATCAAATCTCAATCCATTCTACACCTAACCCTCCATCTTTTATTCTGTTCATTTCCCATTCAAGCTAACCATCTAACTTTCCACGTGACATTCTATAATAGTCTTTCCCTTTGGCTTCTATATTTGGCTTATTAAGTATGCTGACAACGTTTGTCCCGTAACATCGAGTTTCTATAGTCTCACCTATTATATTGGGCTCTTATATCAGAAGTTCTTACAAGTGCATTCACAAATATATAAATACTAGTTTCTAGCTATTTGGGTCACATGCTACTATATATACTATTATATAAGCAAATATATGCTAGTCTAGGTTGAGAGTCAATTGCTCAACTTGGCGAATCTATCACAAATATTTGAAGGGGGCAAAATTGTAGGTTTTTTTTTATAACAATATATATATAGGCGCTGCACTTCCTAAATTCGCATAGGGATGGCAACGTGGCGGGTTTCGAACGAGTTTTGCCAAACTCGGGACCCGTCCCGCTAAAAAAAAGTTGTCACAGATTGCCCCGCATGATTTTTTTATTTTTTATTTAAAAATAGTTTTTTTATTAGCTATAAATCAATTTTGAAACACAAAAATTGAGTTTTGTCATTGAATTTTATGTTTTTCTCTATTAAATATTCATAATAAACTTTGTAAAACATTTTTAAGTTATCAGATCTTTATTAATTTGCTAGCATTCTCTTCAAAATATCCAACTTCTTTAATATGAACACATGAATTTTGATACAAAATTAAATAATGTCACGTTATGATTCAGTCAAAGAAGTGAAATCTACATTCGATATTAATTTTTTATAAATAGAAATTAATATATAAAACTTGACGGGTCCAGAGCGGGTTTGGCCAAACCTAGGACCCACCTCGCCCCACTTGAAAACCTGCTAGACTGGATCCAGACCCACCCCAACTGATCTAATTTAATACGGATACAGATTTCCCCCAAACCTAGGACCCACCTCGCCCCACTTGAAAACCTGCTAGAGTAAATTCAGACCCACCCCAACTGATCTAATTTAATACGGATACAGATTTAGACCTTCTCATTGACATTCCTTATTCGCCCCTTACTCAACCTCCCGAAATCAGATTTGGTCAACAGATCTTGCAAATATATTGCACACGAACACGTGGCATCTTAATCATGGAGGATTCTGATTTTATGACTATTCCATGATCGAAGGACGCCGTGACAGTGTCTCCATGGCAATATACTTACCCCTAATTTAAGCCATATTTACACATTAATTTAATATTAAAGTAATTATATATTAAATAAAATAATAATAAACTAACATACGAAGTTACCAACTATTTTAAACCAGTTAATTGGTTTAGTCCATAGATAAAGCCCACACGATCAATATAAGTATTTTCCGCCTATGAACTTTCTTCCACCAATTAGAGTTAAAAAATGGGAAAAAACCAGGCCGGTCCACTATGGTTGAACTTTGTTGAGGCTAGTCCAGAAAAAAAATTAAACTATTTAGGTCCACTTTGGGCCAAAAAGACATATATACCCTTACTGTTAAACCAAAAGGCAGTAAACCCTTATCTTCCAATTTATATCGTCTCCTTTTGATTACATTCACTGACACAATTCTCCATTCTCTCACTTCGAATTTGCACCGATTGAAAATTATTTTTTTGAACCTTTTCGACTATAACTGGTGCATGTAATTATAACTGGTACTTGTAATTATAACTTTTGCATGTAAATCATAATTGGTCCATGCAAATTATCACTGGTGCATGTAATTATAACTGGAGAAAGTAAATTATAACTGGTGGATGTAATTATAACTAGTGCATGTAATTATAACTAGTGCATGTAAATCATAACTGGTGCATGTAAATCATAACTGGTGCATGTAATTATAACTGGTGCATCTAATTGTAGATGGTGCATGTAAATCATAACTGGAGCATGTACTTATAAATAGTGCATGTAAATTATAACTGGTGCATGTAAATTATAACTGGTGCATGCAAATTATAACTGGTGCATGTAATTATAACTGATGCAATAAAATTATAACTTGTGCATGCAAATTATAACTGGTGCATGTAAATCATAACGGGTGCATCAAATTGTAACTCGTGCATCTAATTGTCACTGATGCATCTAATTGTAACTGATGCATCTAATTATAACCGGTGCATGTAAATTATAACTGGTGCATGTAAATTATAACTGGTGCATGCAATTAGAACTGGTGCATGTAAATCAAAACTGGTGCATCTAATTGTAACTGGTGTATGTATATTATAACTGGTGCATGTAAATTATCACTGGTGCATGTAAATTATAATTAGTGCAACTAATTATAACTGATGCATGTAAATAATAACTGGTGCATCTAATTGTAGCTGGTGCATCTAATTGTAACTGGTGAATCTAAATTATAACTGGTGCATTTAAATTATAATTGGTGCATGTAAATCATAACTAGTGCATGTAAATCATAACTGGTGCATGTGATTAGAATTGGTGCATGTAAATCATAACTGGTGCATGTAAATTATAACAGGTGCATGTAATTATAATTGGTGCATGTAGTTATAACTGGTGCATCTTAATTACACCTGGTGCATGTAATTATAACTGGTGCATGTAAATTATAACTGGTGCATGTAAATTATAACTGGTGCATTTAATTATAACTGGTGCATGTGAATCATAACTGGTGCATCTAAATCATAACTGTTGCATGTAGTAATAACTGATGCTTGTAAATTATAACTGGTTCATGTAGATTATAATTCGTGCATGTAAATCATAACTGGTGCATGCAAATTATAACTTGTGCATGTAATTATAACTGGTGCATCTAATTGTAAATGGTGCATGTAAATCATAGCTGGTGAATCTAATTGTAACTGGTGCGTGTAGTTACAACTGGTGCATGTAAATTAGAACTGGTGCATGTAAATTATAACTGGTATATGTAAATCATAACTGGTGCATGCAAATTATAACTGGTGCATGTAATTATAACTGGTGCATGTAATTATAATTGATGCATGTAAATTATAACTGGTGCATGTAAATTATAACTGGTGCATGTAAATTATAACTGATGCGTGTAAATTATAAATGGTGCATGTAATTATAGCTGGTGCATCTAATTGTAAATGATGCATGTAAATCATAACTGGTGCATGTAGTTATAACTGGTGCATGTAAATTATAACTGGTGTATGTAATTATAACTGATGCATGTAAATTATAACTGGTGCATGTAATGATAACTGGTGCATGCAAATCATATCTGATTCATGTAAATCATAACTGTTGCATGTAAATTATAACTGGTCCATGTAAATCATAACTGGTGCATGTAAATTATAACTGGTGCATGTAAATCATAACTGGTGTGTGTAATTATAAATTTTGCACATAAATCATAATTGATTCATCTAATTGTAACTGGTGCATGTAGTTATAACTGATGCATGTATATTATAACTGATGCATGTAATTTATCACTAGTGCATGTAAATTATAACTGGTGCATCTAATTAGAACTTATGCATGTAAATCATAACTGGTGCATGTAAATTATAATTGGTGCATGTAATTATAACCGGTGCATGTAATTATAACTGGTGCATGTAAATTATAACTAGTGCATGAAAAATATAACTGGTGCATTAAAATTATAACCGGTGCATGTAAATTATAACTGGTGCATGCAAATTGTAACCGGTGCATGTAATTGTAGCTGGTGCATGTAATTGTAACTTGTGCATAGAATTATAACTGATGCATCGTAATTACACCTGGTGCATGTATATTATAACTGGTACATGAAAATTAACTGTTGCACAAAAACTCGTACATCTTATAGTTGATAGACAATCATTTGTTAAAAATAAAAATTACATGTGCGTAAATTTTTTTTTTCCAAAATCAGCAAATAGGCTCTTTATAAGTTTTTCTATTGTGCCCATGTTTGTTACAACGACTACAACGGAACTGTCTAATGTTTTCACCTTTAGATCGAATTCTTCTCTTCTTTGGACGACCTGGTTGCCTTTTTATTTGCGGTGGTAATACATTTGTTTCCATTCCCATCAGAAGAACATTACCTTTGGTATGTCTTGGAACGAGTAAAATGACTCATTCATAGCATAACCTATACGTACTAACATGGAAATATCTGTCAACTACTTCATCTGTTGGCACTTTATTCCTCATGAATACAGCAATAGCATGAGGACATGAGAATCCATCCAACACTTGTAGCATGAACATGTTTGATTGTCAAGGCGAACAGTAACTGCAGGGCGGGAAAACACTTCAAAGTAGCAATGCGAAGGCATCTTCACATTCCAAGCACGGCCTTCATTTACATAAGATGCCCATTTCTTTTCCATCCAAGCACACAACACCCCACTCCATTTGCATGCCAGTAATCTTCTATCAGAAAACAAACACATCAACTTAACTCTAATACAATCAACCATATGCGTAGTAGGAAGACCCCTCGCATCTAAGATCCATGAATTGATGGACTCCGCTGCATTTGAGTACATCTCTCCATATCTCATCCCAGTAGAATATGCGTTTGTCCACTTATCCAATGAAAGTCCCTGAAAAAAATATTCCATATTTTGTCCGCCTTCTCATTTTAAAATAGCGAGTTTCTCATTAAAAATAGCCACCGTCGGGGAGTATGCACATTCATCCAGCAGGAAACATAACCTCTCACGAAAATTGTTTGAAAAGTTTTTGCCAGAATATATGTCACGCAAGTTGCACTTTAAATGGTATAAACAAAAAAAAGTGTTTCAGAGATGCTCCAAAAACAATTGGCAGCGCCTCCATCAGACCGACATTACGATCAGATATATATACAACATCTTCCCCGTTATCTAAAATATTAGTCAAACAAGATAAAAACCATCGCCAATTATCATAGTTCTCGGAGTCAACTATAGCAAAAGCAAACGGGAACAAACCTACGAGATAAACCATAAGTTATAACTGGTGCATGACCTTGCTATTAATAACTGGGGCATGTAAATTATAACTGGTGCATGTAATTATAATTGGTGCATCATAATCATAACTGGTGCATGTAAATTATAACTGGTGCATGTAAATAATAACTGGTGCAACTAAATCATAACTGTTGCATCTAATTGTAACTGTGCAGCTAATTGTAACTGGTGCATGTAAATTATAACTGGTGCATGTAATTATTACTGGTGCATGTAAATTATAATTGGTACATATAAATGTTAAATGGTGTATGTAAATCTTAAATGGTGCATCTAATTGTAACTGATGCATCTAATTATAACGAGTGCATGTAATTATAACTGGTTCATGTAAATTATAACTGGAGCATGTAATTATAACTGGTGCATCATAATCATAACTGGTGCATGTAAATTTTAACTGGTACATGTAAATCATAACTGGTGCATGTAATTTTAACTGGTACATGTAAATCATAACTGGTGCAACTAAATCATAACTGGTGCATCTAATTGTAACTGTGCATCTAATTGTAACTGGTGCATGTAAATTTATAACTGGTGCATGTAAATTATAGCTGGTGCATGTAAATTATAATTGGTACATGTAAAAGTTAAACTTTGCATGTAAATCATAACTGGTGCATCTAATTGTAACTGGAGCATCTAATTGTAACTGGTGCATGTAATTATAACTAGTGCATGTAAATTATAAATGGTGCATGTAAATTATAACTTGTGCATCCTAATCATTACTGGTGCATATAAATTGTAACTGGTGCATCCTAATCATAAATGGTCCATGTAAAAACAATTGGTGCATGAAACAAATAATCGGCGCACAAAATAAATAATATTTGGCGACAAAATTTAAACCGTCAATTTACCTTGATTCACATCCTTAGCGGTGGCAGACAGAAGGGTTCCCTTGAATATGGATTTAAGAAACGTTCCATCAAGGAATAACATTTGGCGACAAAATTTAAAACCGTCAATACTAGCACGAAACGAAACAAACAAACGGGAAAATCGGTTGTTGTCCTCAACTTCAAGCTTTACAAAACTTCCGACATTTATCGTTCTCACCGCGTGAACGTATGAATTCAGTTCTTGGAACGACTCATTATAATTTCCGAAAGCAATAGATCTAGCTTTCTCCACACTTCTCCATGCCTTATTGTACGTTATATCCAAGCCATAATCTCTCTTCATTAACTCACATACATCGATCACAGAGAAGGTTGGATTTGAAAACACTCGTTCCGCAATAATTTCAGATATCAGAACTGAACTCATCCTTTTTGATTTGTCATTCATCACTCTCAGCCCACATGTGTGCATGTTTTGCAATATTTTTATGTAGAAAGACCTATCTATTCTTGATACACTAGCATTCACAAACCAACCACAACCCTCATCGTGCTTTCTAGCACACTCGGCAATTACCCTATCCTTATTGTTTTTTACATAGTTGAGATCAAACACAACCTCAACCGAATATTTACTTAATCAGCGAAACTCTTCTACACCATCACTGAACTGTTGCCCAACCCTACTAATATTTGATGCCCAATCGGAACACAACACCAACTTCTCTTTGCCTTTAGAATTACACATTTGAAAATCAGAATCATATCTTGCAGATGAGTTACATCCCTGTGCACGTAATTCACTTACATCGACAGGTTCTGTATACCAACATGCTTCACATACACCACTATTTTGCCTACTATCTCCGAGCACATATGTCTCGCATGCACCACCACATTGAAACGACACATTACCACCACCGTCGACAGTCTGCCAATTCATACTTCCCGAAGAAACTCCATGATATGCATTTTGTCATCATAAACATCAATTGTCACCAAATGAACATCTATAATCTTACACAGAATAAACATATTTCTCATATCATCCTCATTACTCAAACAACATTTAGGGTGTCCAGATACAGAATATTTTACAGACATTGCATCAAAGCTGTAATAATGCCATTTACCGATTGCAATAGATTTTAACTCACTGTATGAAAATATGGGATTCACATTCAAAACTTGCGTTTCATCTCTACATTTCAAGAGAATCATAAATCCAAAATCCATTGCAACAGATATGAAAGCAAAGAAAATCACAAAATTATAAAATACCTTCTAGGACTTCCCTAAATCGATTAATAGGAACGAAAACCAGACACGAATCGTAAATGCCTCACTGAAATGATTCGATTGAAATGATTTTCGAGGTTTTTACTTGGAGAAAACGAACGAACGTGAATTCAAAATTTTTCAAATGCGTGGCCCAAACAAACCTCGAACTGTTCAATTAGATTTTAGGGTTTTCTCACTACAATGGTATTTCTGGTATGAAAATAGACCTTTTAAAATCATAAGTTTGAAAAGTGGACTTAAGTGAGAAGATATTTCTCCACCATACATTTATTTGTACACTTTTTAAAAATGAAGATTTTTATAAAAAACTTGTTTGGTAAAAGCACTTAAATAAATTTTTCTATATAAATAATAAGAAAATTAGAAACCTTAATTGCAAAGAAACATAAATTACCGCTCATCAATATGGAAAACCCTTTTCAAAAGTACGCGTCGCACTAGAAGTTTATACTTTTCAAACTCATTGACTTGAATTTCCGTGTCAAATAGTGGGTTTTTGGTTTTACAAAAAATGAAATATGTAGTCGAAAAGAGCAGCTTTATTGTAATATTTTCAAGAAACAGCAACATATATCAACTCTCCAACGTTAAACAGAAAAAAGTTCTTTACTTGGTGGTCGTTCTGTGACTCAGTTCTTTTAGCAGCCATGGGCCAAGAATCGTTTGTATACAGCTTCGTGGCACGTGACACGATGATATTGGCTGAGTACACAGAGTTCACCGGGAATTTTGCGGCGGTGGCGGAGCAGTGCTTGCACAAGTTACCTTCTTCAAGCAACAAATTCGTTTACCAATATGATCACCATACGTTTAACTACTTAGTTGAAGATGGCTATGGTAACTGTTTCTTCTCATTTTTATGGCTTCAAGTTTTTGTTTGTTGATCTTTATAATTCACTTTGTTGGGAATTTTGAGTTGATTTGAAATGTATAGAAGGAGAAAAGTTGGAGTCTTTACAGTGTTTTTAGATGGAACTTGAGTTGAAGCAATCTATACAGATTTTTTTTTTCACAAAGAAATGAATTCCATACTTTTCAAGATCGTTTATAGCAATACATGAATTTCAAGTTTTTGTTTGTTGATCATTCTAATCGCGATCGTTCCGCGAAATGTCAATGGAACTGTAATAGCACGCCATCCGCGACCATGGCCAACCATAGCGACTGAGAGATGAGAATAGTTGCCTAATGCCCTTACGAGATTGTGAAACCCTTACCGATGTTAAGTTTCGGGAGCTATCAACACTCATGTAGTCTAGTTGTTTATAGTACATTTTGTGTCAAGTAGACCTGTTTACACAGAATTCGACATCAATAAACTTGACCGTGTGTTTGAAAACCATGTAGCTTATTGCGTTGTTGCCAAATAATCTGTTCCGCGAAATGTCAGCACGCCATCCGCGACCATGGCGAACCATAGCGACTGAGAGATGAGAATAGTTGCCTGATTCCCTTACGAGATTGTGAAACCCTTACCGATGTTAAGTTTCGGGAGCTATGAACACTCATGTAGTCTAGTTGTTTATAGTACATTTTGTGTCAAGTAGACCTGTTTACACAGGATTCGACATCAATAAACTTGACCGTGTGTTTGAAAACCATGTAGCTTATTGCGTCGTTGCCAAAGAACCTGTTCGACAACAGATCTCAATCGCTCTCCTGGAACGTATAAGATCTGATTTCATGAAGAAATACAGTGCTGGTAATGCAGATACAGCAGTTGCCAAAAGCCTCAGCAAAGAATTCGGGTTAGAAATTTAAACCAAATGCAATTCACTAAATACTCATTTGCACATATATATAAAATATATCTATACTTCACAAATGCAAGAAACTGAAAACATGTGAAAATACAGTCCACTTATGAAAGAGCAAATGAGATATGTAAATGAACATGCCGAAGAGATCGATAAACTTTCTAAAGTACAGGCTCAAGTTACCCAAGTCCAAAATATAATGAGGGAGAATATAGATAAGGTATAATAATTTGCACATATTTGTTGCTTTTTTCAAATTTTTCTTTGGTCTTTCGATCGAGTGGTGACACAAACGTGTATCATCATATCATGTACTCCACAGACTATTAAAAGAGGAGCTGCGATAGATGATCTTAGCATCAAGGCCGAAGATTTGCGCGATAATGTAAGATTTTTAATGCTGTTGCATACTTTTCTTTGCTCTAGAATCTTCAAAACAGATTCAAATATACTTTTTAACGCCACGTTGCTTGATTTCAGGCTCAAGAATTCAAGAAAAGGGGGGAACAGATCAAACGAAAGATGTGGTATGAGAATATGAAAATTAAGTTGGTTGTCTTTGGAATCCTTGTCCTCTTAGCACTCATAATCTGGCTTTCGATTTGTGGCGGTTTTAACTGCTCGAAGTAGGATGGATCTTGTTTCCATTTTATATGTAAACTTGGTTCAGGATACACAGAGGAGTCATTTATGTGTGAAATTTGTTCGTTTTTGAGCGTGAAAATCATCTTTTATTTCTTTTGTTATTTGATAGTAAATTTATATTGTTTAGAGGTATATGAAACCACATTTTGTGAGATGAAATTTTATATGAACATGTTGATTAATTTTGAAATGAATTCCTTGAATAATGAATGCGAGTTTATATTATATTTTCATTACACTTACTATATTATAAAGTACGAAGGACTTAGAGCAACTACTTTAAGGGTCATCAGGGCGGAAAGCAGGCCGCACCCCGCAATTTTTACTTTTTAATGTTTTAATCGAATTATTTTTGAAAATTTACGTTTTATCTCCAATTTTTTTATAAAAAAAATCGTCCCCAAATCATGGTTCTTCTCCTGGGTCATATGGTATCAAAATTTTAACATATAAAAAATACGCCTCTACAACAATACTCCATTTATATTAATAAAAAATATCATAAAACATATTTTAGTAAATTTATAGCTCAGCTATAACTAATATATCTCATCCACTTTCAATTTTTTTAAAAAGTACTAAAATATCTTTTTATCTTTATTTATACTTTTAAATTTTAAAAAATCATATTACTCATAATATAAAAAATATGAATTGAAAATAAAAGGGAGTTTTCAAAGTTAGAATCTAACCAAAATATATTATACATGATGTGTAATTTGGTTATACACTAATATACAGTTTTGAGTTATATTGTTAGCAACAGCTATTAAAGCGGCAAGTGATTGATCCTAATAATTGATATCAGAGTCAATATCACGTGTTTGATTATCATAGATTGCAAGGAATGGTTGGGACGGTGAATTGTTGAAACTCAATAATTGTCATTGCTAGTAGAAGAGTGATTGAAACGTGCGTTTGAGTTACTGTACAATTTAAATGATTTGAGTAACATTTGTTAACATCAGCTAATAGTTTTTTGATAAAACGACAAATGTTTTATCCCAACAACAATGAAACATCATTTCAGATATTATCATGATAATGAACAACTTTTATGTAACAATGGCAACCTTACCCTAAAACCAAGCATCACAACCCCAATTTCACGAGAAACATATCAATAGCAAACATTAATCTCTACCTATGGCAACATTCACATGCACACACAAACCTTAACATCCACAAAAACCTAAAACCCCAACATCAATCACACTCTTACACTAACTTCAACCGATAGAACAGTATTCCATGACCAGAACCCGAAATACTCGTTAAAAAACCTAGCCAAGCACGATTATTATGTATCCCTAACTTCAAATTCATTGCGATTCTTGACAACAATGTCATACATATGCATGGACTTGAACTTGCTGAAGTCTTTAGGGAGAGATATCAGATGAACTGTGGATCGTTTGTGGAACTGCAACAAATCGGGATCATCGTAATACCTCTCCCATCCAAGGGACAGTAATTTCTGCTCAAGAACACTATATGAAGTGATCACATCATTTGTGGGAAGATGGACCAAGACTTTCTTGGCATTGCTTTCTCCGGCATTCTCAACGAGTCGAAGGACCCCGTTTTTGAATACCCAAACACCAGACATGACTTCCTGATGTTGTGTAATGGATTCAAGAGAAGTATGGGATGGACAAATACTCTGTGGAACAAGGTGAAATGTACTGTTTGAAAGGTATCATTTGAAGCTTTATTATATAGAGGATGCCATGGAATCTTTTTCTTTTTTCTTTTTTTACTTGACACCCATTTTCTAGGTAGAAATTGAAAGTTTTTCTTTGATAAATCACTTAATGAATATTCATATTTCAAAAAATAAATAGGATAGTAAATTAGTAATTATGTGAGACATCTAATGAAGTAACAAATTCTGAGAGTATTCTCATTAAAATTCAGTGCCAATAACAATTTCAAGAAGTTGTAAATAAAAGGAATAAAACATTAAATCGCCCTCGTAGTTTGTGTCAATTTTTGGTTCAGTCCCTAGAATTTTCAATAATACAATTTAGTCTATAAAATTTTAAAAAATTTCTTGGTTTGGTCCTGATGTTAAGTCGATCATGAGAAGTAAACGGAGATGGACAAGTCTTATTTGTTCCCGATTCAGTCCCTAAATTTTAAAAATGCTCCCGATTCAGTTCCTCTTTGTTTGCTTCTCACAACCGAATTTAAGTTGAAACCTAAATTGAGAATTTTTTTAAAACTTTAGGGATTGAAGCGAAAATGGACACATACAAGAAAGCTTTAATGTATTTTCCCTAAATAAAATGGATATATGTATGTGCTGTGTAAAGCAAATTTTGGAATTAAAATAAATTTCTTTTAATTAAAAAATCTGGGAACTAGGTTCCTGTTGTATTTTTAATTGAAAAGTTGCTTTTTAATTTATTAAAGCACAAGAATTTCGGAAAGAGCCTTTCATGCATTAATAAATTTATTAAATAGCTAATCTACGTCCCAATATCCTAGTGAATAAAGGCTACCTAATTAAATATACTAGATTTTTGTCTTAATGGGTTCCTAAGAACCTTCTCTCAATATTCTTACATGCATGCAATAATATGTACTAATTTACTCATTAAAAACCTTAAATAAACTTTTTCTAAGATTTATATGTCCAAATGTAAGTCATGCATTCAAGGACGAACATACGTGTTCCTAAAAAACAAATTTTTTTATTTTCTTTAAACAAAAAATTAAAATTACAATTTTTACGCTCATAAAATTATATTTTGACCCCTTAAATTTTTTATCGCTCTCCATTTTTATATTATTATTTTTTGCACCCCAAACCCTGTATGCATGGCCCTTCCTAATAATATATGACTGATTAATTATATTAAATCCACAAAAATTTCAAATAATAATATTAGTAGTATTTAAAAAGTTATATAGTTTCAATTCAATATATGTAGCTGTAAAATTAAATTTAAAATATGAATGTATTTATATAAATATTTAAAATAAGCTTATGAGTGTGACAAAAGCTGTAAGTTGTCAAAATCAAACTCATGAGAAAGAAATTTACAACTTTATCAACCCATGCTTTTTATGGATAGGATAAGAAAGAAAATAAAGATATATTTATTTCCTCCCATTTAATTTAATTATTTTTATATTTAATATTTAGTTGGAGAGGGAAATATCATAGTAGCCCATTCGAGGAAGGAATGGGGATACAAAGAAAATTATTGAAAACATTACAAACGTGTCGAAAAGTCCTCATTCAAAAGTCAATGGCTCAATATAGATAATACACGGGATTAAATAATCCCCCACTTCAAATTAAATTAAATTTTTGGGCCATTTTTGAGAAAATTATATACTGAATCATGTCATTTATCAAAACTTTTGGGCATATTGCAATATCAAAATTACATTTGATTAATACACAGTTTTTGTATCTATTATGTGCTAGAAAATAGTTTTTTGATTGCACGTTTAATTACGGTGTTCTTAGAGGCAATATCTTGCGACATGTGTTTGTTTTTGTAAAAAAAAAAACAAAATGAAAGTAATTATATGGACATGTGATACCTTCATGGGCAACGTTGTTAAAAGCGGCATCAAACAAACCCATAAAAATGGATAGACACGTGAAATCATGGCTACCTAGATATATGTATAAGTGCAAGTCAAACATTTTGCAAGTAAACTTCCTGTCACAAGTTCTCCCTTCTAATTGGAGACAATATTTCCATTTTTGGCCACAACAAAATCACCCATTTTAACAAGAGTTTTCGCCTAATAATTAAAATTAATGGGCAAATGGATTCATTTGTGACATAATACAAATCACTTGAGTCACAAAAACAACAAATTCTATCTTATACAGACTGCAATTCATCATTTGCCGTCTCTACCATATAATAAGTTATGTAGGAAACCCACTCTATATTTTGTAGGATATATGATGAATTGTTCATCAGGTGAACTATATCTGGAGAACTATTTATACACAATCCTTTGTCCACCCAAACTTTGTTGTACAAAATTTATGGGTGTGTATCTTAGGAAAGTAGCAAGCAAAAACAACAAAAGATTTTGTATTAGAAATGTCGAGACGAGATTTATAATCTATGTCCTTAAGATAATATTGCTCCGCTACGGTGCTAACGGTTTGCTATGAAAATTTTTCTCCCAAGATACAATGACTATGACTTGTGATAGGAGCACTCCAAATCACAAGTCATCAAACCCCAAAGGTTCAAAGCACTTAACAAGAAGAAATTCGATGAACAAACTAGCTCGATCGATCGAGCTATAGTACTCGATCGATCGACCACAAAAAAATTATTTATTTCATTTCATCATGAATTAAATTAATGCATGTATGCAATTGAGTGTTTTGACGAACTATTATGGCATCTGGAGAGATAACTTGCGGCTTTGAATCTTCCGTAGTAGTATCCAATCGAATTTACTTGACTTAATAATGAACTTATAGTCTTGAACTATTTAGTCGTTGGTGTAAACCAAGACAATTGAACATACACCATAACAATTCTAACATTCATATTGGTTTCTTACGGTCGTGTTCGTTTCGGTCATGGACCACGGTTGGTTTCATAAGTGATTTCCATTCTTTTGAAGCGGCCACACTTCGCACTTACGTAGGTGATCTCCTAAAAGAGTATCCCGCTATATGCTAACATATCCTAATATGTCTTAGGAATCATTAAAATCCTTTCGACTATCCTCGTACCCTTTCTGCAGGCTACACCTCTTCTCTTAGGAATGGGTTGGAAGTGATCTCCAAGATGTTTATACAATCTCATAATTTAGTTGTCCCTTTTGAACCTAAATCTTGGGATCTCTAGTCAACAAGGTTGGGTATCCACTATGAGATTTTGATTAAATGGTTTTAACCCCATTCCCCTCGATAAACTTCCACATGATCTCTCGATTAACCATTTTATATGCGGATCCGCGGTTTCAGTTTTGGTAATCACATTACCTCTTTTGTATCATTTTATCCTTTGAGGATATTTTCATCATCGAATTTTAAGCGTTGTTAACGCGTTATTTCTTACAAATTTCTAGACCAGAGGAAATACTCAACTTTAATTTACAATTCAAAAATTTTTAAGCGCATAAAAATTACAAGTTCAAGATTCTATTTCTTGCAAACTTGAAAGTTAAACACAAAGCTTAAATTTTAAACTCGAATTAATCCTTGAGTTCCATTCTTCAAATGTCTTGGAAACTCTAATTCCAAGTATTGTTCTTGATGCAAAAGTGACTCGTCAACATTTTTCTTTGTTACTTGATGATTTCTAAATTGCTTCCCCAATGAGCATATAATCAATACACAAGCATACATATGCTTAGGTGTGTACACTTTTATCACATTTGACAGCATTATTTGTCAAACTCTTCATGTCACTTATTTGACGTTTGTTATGACTTCACTTTAGCCTTCATTTTTCTAGTTTAGCCAAGTACACTCACATTTCAAATATTGTAGGAAACTCTTCTTTCCTTCAATCTCAAGGTTTTTATCATTGCCTAAATGTGGTACTTTGTATGTGATAGAATCGCAACCCCCAACAACTTCGAGATAATCACGAATTGCACTGATGTTCAAACTTTTGCATTCAAGCTCTAAGTGTTATTGTCTTACAAATCCAAATTCAAGAATTTATTTCTAGAAGATTTATGATTTAAGCGTACTTGCTTACAAAAGTTGAAACTTGGATAATATTCTCAAACTTGGTTCACAATTTTCAATTTAAGCTCACTAACTTAGAAAACTTGAATTCAAGATTTTTAAATCTTGCAAATTCATGTTATAAGCATACTAGCTTAGAAATTCAAAATGAACCAAATGGATATTACAACGCCTACTCAAAAATTGTGGCTTCGATTCATCACTTGTGTTTTAAGCGTAAAAAACTTAGAAACTCGAATTCAAGATTTTAAAATCTTGCAAATTCAAGTTTAAACGTCAAATTCTTAGACAACACAAGTATAATCTACTCACAATTTTTCATAGCAAATCTCATTTGCTAAATTTGATTGCAATTTCATTCTTGGAGTGTTTAAACACTTCATAGGCCTCGTTTTGGTTTCATAACAAAAGGTCACAACAATATCATGTGCAAATATTGATAAAAGTAACAAATTACTTTTCTCACATCTCTAGTTTGCACAATCTTTTCATCACAAACATCATTGTGAGTTAACTCTAGAGACGTTACGATTCTTCTAATAAATGAATGACGATTTTACTTAGTGCCCATACAAGCAATAAATTTAACATTACAATTTGTGTTGTGAACTATGGTTTAAATGATCCTAACAATCATGCCACAAACCATAAGATTCAATACAAGAAGTAATAACATAAATTTTATTGCTTTCAACAAATATCGTCATTACATTTATTTATAATCACTCCATTCTTGGAGTTTATAACTTTCAAAGATACACATATAATAAAGCGGTAAGCGCTAGATCATCCAAATCATTCGAGAGACGATCTTCTTCGGTCACATTTACTTGATCCATAGCCTTCCCACGATCGTCTTTATTGCGACAATCTTTCGTCATGTGATTTGGTTTTCCACATTTGTAGCACTTGCCTTTGAACTTCTTCGCTTTTCCAGATTTGGAGGCCATGCCATCAAACTTGTGATTTGTTCCGGCATGTTTTTCCACTAAATTCACTTGTGCTTCATGTTGGTGCCAATCTTCCTTCCTTTCAGAAATCTGTTGTCCTCCTCGATTCAAAGTCGAACCACAAGATCTTCAAGAGTCATCTCATTTCGTTTGTGTTTCAGATAGTTCTTGAAGCCCTTCCACATAGGAGGCAATTTTTCAATCATAGCAGCGACCTGGAATGAATAACTTAGACTCATTCCCTCCGCATGGATATCATGCAAAATCACTTGTAGATCTTGCACTTGCGCCATCATAGGCTTGGTATCAATCATCTTGAAATCCAGGAACTGTCCAACTATGAATTTCTTCATGCCGGTATCCTCAGATTTGTACTTCTTTTCCAGTGATGCCCAAAGTTCCTTTGTTGTTTTCAAAAGACAATAAACGTTATATAATTTATTGTCTAACCCATATAGGATGTAGTTCTTGCATAAGAAGTCGCTTTGATTCCACGTATCAACCGCAACACTCTTTTGGTTGTCGGTTTCACTCTCCATAATAGTAGGAGCATCCTCATTGAGGAACCTTGCCAACCCCAAGGTTGTCAAATAAAACAACATCTTTTGTTGACATCGCTTGAAATCGTTCCCATTGAACTTTTCAGGCCTTTCACCATGACTGGAGCCATTGTTGCACTCGACGAAGCCATTTGTTGCTATTATTGTCTTAACATTGTTGTACAAAATTATGGGTGTGTATCTTAGGAAAGTGTTGGGTTTTGGAAACCCGAATAATCTTGGTTTTGATGTTAACAAAATTTGTTATTGTGTTGCTAATAAATTTCATCAAGTGTGCAGTTCATAGATCATATTTAAGAGCTTGATGAATTACAAAGAAGTAGCTTGAAAATATCAAGCTGGACCAAGTCTGAAATACTGGCAGAGCGGATTGTTTCGATCATATCTAATAGCTCGGATATCAAAATGGCGTGATTCCAAAGAGATTGAACAGCCAACTCAAAATACTAAAAGTCATATTTCACAACAGATCGGCTAGTTCGAATGTTATCAAGGAGAAAAGACGCCTGCAAGATCGAGTTGTACCGCGAAGAAACAGCAAGCTGTTTCAGCAAGTAACTGTCAGTCTGGTGGGCATAACTCTTAGCTCGCTTATCGGAACGGAACAATTTAGTATGGGTTGGAAAGCTAAGACAAAGATCTACAAGTCATCTTTGGAAGTGAAAGACTGAATCGGACGTTAAGATGGCCAAAACGCTTCTGCAAGTAACGCCATGTGCTGCTGCATCCAGCAAACAGACAACAGGAGCATTGCCTCGTATTTCGAGCATAACTCTCTCATAAAAACTAGAAATCGAGCGATTCTTGATTCCGTGTAAAGCTAAGAGAAAGGTCTACAACTTTCATGTTGATCACTTTGCCCAGAAATCAAAGAATCAAGAGCTACAAGCAACAGATCAGAAGAGTAAGTTTATCAATCTGTTTTGTATCAAGCTGATTGTCCAGACTGATCCGGACCAGACTGATCTGCCCAGACCGATCCGGACCAGACTGATCTTCCCAAGCTGATCTGGCCAGACTGATCTGCCCTTGCTGATCCGGCCAGACTGATCTGCCCAAGCTGATCCGACCAGTCCGGTCCGTAATACAAAGAGCCCAGAAACCAGAATATGACTGTTGCAAGCTCGGGAATGGTGCAGAGCCTTTTCCAACGGGCATATTCTTGTGTCTAACGTATATATCATTACTTGGGGCTATATATACATGATTTGGAAGCTCAATAACAGCTGATTGAAGATCAATCCAAGCCTTCCAAAGCAAACCCACTTGGGATTCAATTGGGGAACTTCAAAGACAAAAGTTGCTAAATGAAGAGCACTCCCCAAACCTTTGGCACCTCTTACCTTGCTATATCAGATTCATTATGAAATCATTTGTGCCTTTGTATTCACTCTATTCATTGTATATGAGAGCTTAATAGAAGAGTGAATACCATTGTAACGGTTGATGATTTATCACAACCGATGAGAGGTCTTTGTATGTGAGACATTAAAGAACATACATAGTTGAGTTGCTAGGAGTTCTACTTGGATGGGGTATTCCCAACTGGATCGGGTTTGTACAACAGGATTGTATAAATCAAAGTCTTCTAGTGGAATCCTTCCATGAGGTGGAAGAAGGTGAGACGTAGAAGGATTACACCACCTTCGAACTTCCATAAACAAATGCTTGTTTATTTATTTTAATTGCATATCTTTAAAATGACTTTCAAATGTTTAATCGATTTTAGAGCGGGTTATGTCGAGTGTCTTCCGCTCGGTTTTGTAACCGAACTCGATATAATCTCTCGGTGCGATTATTTCAAGAACACGAGCTATTGAAGCTCAAGTTGGTTGAACTCGGGTGTGAAATGGCAACCCACCCCCGAAATCGATCCTGACAGAAAGTATCAAGCAAAAACAACAATGGCTTTGTATTAGAAATGTCGATGCGAGATTTATAATCTCGGTCATTAAGACGATATTGCCCCGCTACGGTGCTAACGATTTGTTATGGCAATTTATCTCCTAAGATACAATGACTATGACTTGTGATAGGAGCACTCCAAATCACAAGTCTTCAAACCGCAAAGGTTCAAGGCACTCAACAAACAAACTAATTGCTCACAATTTGATCTTTTGTATGATGTAGATTTCGAAAATCATTGCGTGAAACAAGTGGAGAATGTCCTATATATAATAAATGAAAGATAGGAGTTCAAAAGACATCATTTGGATGCACTATATCAAGGAAAAAACCACCCCAACGTGAATGGACACATCATTTCACGCAAGGGCGGGAATTTCTGACAAGCTCGATCGATCGAGCTATAGTGCTCGATCGATCGAACACAAAAAATTTATTTATTTCATTTAATTTTCCAACAAACTTTTCTTTCATCATGCACAACCTCCCTTTACGTCGGTTTCTTTGATGCTGCACTTAATGGTAGTATCTTTATGGCTTGTGATTACAATACATGTCATAATCCTATATATTTATGTTTGGGATTTCTTGTGTCGCAGTCCCAAAAATAAATATATAGGATTGCGACATGTATCGCATAGACCCTAAAGAACTTAAAAAAGAACCTTATGTCAAAGCATCTCAATAGTAGTAATGTAGTCCAAATATAATTGGTAAGATCAATAAATATGTTAAAGAACATATCTTTTTTTATAAAAAAAAGAACCTTAAGCATCTCAATAGTAGTAATGTAGTCCAAATATAATTGGTAAGATCAATAAATATGTTAAAGAACATATCTTTTTTTTATAAAAAGCTATTTGATATGATCGGTTATTTTCTGGATTCGGTAAAATTGTGTGTTGTAGAAAATAAATGAAAGACACCACAATATTTTTTGTGAAAAACCTCCAAATTGAAGGAAAAATCACGGGACCTGATCCAGTATAAATTTTCACTATGAATTTGTATGGATTTACATGATTTGGACACAGTATCTTAATAAGAACTTTCAATAATGAATAAAAGAAAAAGATCGAACATCTATAGTATTTTTCTCCTTGATATCTTTTCTTGCCTCAAAAGTTCAACATCTGACATCATAAGCTTGTATTTATAGTGTTGAAACTGGTCGTTAATGTGCGTTAAATCTGGAATATGACCTCATCTGATCGTGGCCTTATTCGCTCCAGATGTATCCGATAAATTCGCGCGCCATCAACGCACGTTCATCCACAGGCGGATTCATGTATAGGCAAGGGAGGGCAAATGCCCTCCCTTGTTTTTTAATATAAAATATCTATTATACCCTCTTTATACACCTATAAAAGAAAAAAATTAACCTAAACCCAATTCCCCCCCAACTGCACGATGAAAACACTCTGATTCCCTCACCCACCCTTCATCACTTTCTCTTCTAGTTCCACTGTTCCATACTTCCAGAATCCATAGTTCGTTCGTGATTCGTGAATCCACTCATACGAAAGGAGAGATAAGAAATTTTATTTTGTACAAAAGGAGAGATAAGAAAAGATAAGAAAAGAATCGCTTGGCCTTAGCCAAAAGAATCCAGAGTTCGTTCGTGAATCCACTTCTGCGCAGGTTTCTTTTCTATTTTGTACAAATTTTGTGATAAGAAATTTTATGAGATAGCTTTGGAGCGAGAGGAGAGATACGATCATAATTCATACGAAAGCAAAAAAAAAATTTTGGAGCATAACATAGCTTGGGCCTTGGGGTGCATTCGATAGAAGATTCAAAATTTTGGAAACTTTCTTGAGTTGTATTACTTGGATTCTTGAGCCTTTTATAAAGGTTGCCATTAATGTAGTTTTGGTTGATCATAATCTAAGTATAAATGGATGAAAAAACAATATTACCGAAGAGTTATGTTGATTTAATTCTATTTGATTAAATTTAATTGAATGCAACAATTTGAAAAAAAATAGAACATGATACTGTATAATTAATGTTCTCGAAATGTCAACTTGGGGTGTTAATATTTTTTAGTATTCACAAGAATTTTAATTTTGCTTAATGCAGTATGTTGAAGTACTTTAAACAAGTCGATAAAAAATCATCTTTCTCTGATGCGAGTCCAGAAAACAGTGTACAATTGCCTGAAACTTCATTAGGCTTTGCTTCTCCTCAGAGTCTTAAAGAGCAACCAAAACTAATTCAAGAAAATTCTGACCTGCCAGAACTTCCTACGGATCCAGGCAAACGACCTAGAATTACAGATTATCATCCTAATATTCGTGAAAGAGTTCGGAGAAAATACTATTTAGAAGGTCCTTGCCAACCTAATCTTGAGAATTTCCCCCAAACAGATTTCGATGGGAAATTACGAAGGTTTAACCGTTCATGGTTCAAGGAATATTGTTGGTTGGAGTATAGTATAAGCAAGGATGCTGGTTTCTGTCTTTATTGTTACCTTTTCAAAAATGAATTGGGCCATCAAGGAGGTGGTGATACTTTTGTAAGTGAAGGTTTTAAGGATTGGAAGAACAAAAATAAGCTTCGTAAGCACGGGGGTACAACTAATAGTGCTCATAATCATGCTTTTAGTAAATGTAAAGATTTACTCAATCAAAAGCAGCATATTGAGACAACTTTTGTTAAAATGACGGATGAAGCAAAAATGGATTATAGAGCTCGGCTAAATGCTTCAATTGATTGTATTAGATGGCTTTTGAAGCAAGGACTTGCCTTTCGTGGTCATGATGAATCTACGCAGTCAAGCAATCAAGGAAATTTTCTGGAACTTTTGAAATTTCTTGCAAACCATAATGAGGATGTGAGAAGGGTTGCCCTCAAGAATGCACCTGCAAATCTCAAGTTAACAGCTCCTCATATTCAGAAAGATATTGTTAGAGCTTGTGCATTTGAAACAACCAAAGCTATAATTGAAGAGCTTGGTGATGGGTTTTTTTGTGTTCTTCTCGATGATTCTCGTGATGTTTCAACTAAGGAGCAAATGGCTGTTGTCTTGAGATTTGTAGATAAAAAAGGTCGCGTGCTTGAAAGGATTTTAGGATTTAAACATGTCCAGTGCACAAACGCTCTCTCACTTAAAGGTGCACTTGAAGATCTCTTAAATTCACATGGATTAAGCATATCCATGTTGCGTGGACAAGGTTATGATGGAGCAAGTAATATGCAAGGGGAGTTTAATGGATTGAAGTCTCTTATCTTGAAAGAAAATAAAACAGCATATTATGTTCATTGTTTTGCACACCAACTTCAACTTGCTCTTGTAGCTGTGGCAAAAAACCATATACGTATTTGTGAACTCTTTGTTCTGATTTCTAATGTTGTTAATGTGGTCGGTGGCTCGTGTAAGCGAAAAGATAATTTACGAGAAAAACAAGCTTCAAAGATTGTTCAAGCCTTAGAAAATGAAGTGATCACTAGTGGACGAGGATTGAATCAAGAAAACACTCTCATTCGTCCTTGTGATACGCGTTGGAGCTCGCATTACGGTACTATCTTAAGCTTGATTAATTTGTTTGATTCTATAATTTATGTGCTTGGCGTGATTGTGAACGAAGGAACATTATCTAATCAAAGGGGTGAAGCATCGCGTTTGATAAAGGACATGCTATCATTTGACTTCGTATTTGATTTGCACTTGATGAAATCAATATTAGGAATAACAAACGATTTGTGTCAAGCATTGCAAAGAAAAGATCAAGATATCGTGAATGCTATGACTCTAGTAGATGTTTCTAAAAGAAGACTTCAAGCAATGAGAGATGGTGGATGGAGTTCTTTGATAGAGGATGTATCAGTTTTTTGTGTAGATAATGAAATTAAGGTGCCTGATATGGATGATGTTTATGTGGGTGGAAAAAGACCAAGACGGAGAGTTGAAGAGATGACAAACTCTCATCGCTATCGTGTGGAGGTATTTAATACCGTCATAGATATGCAATTACTTGAGTTAAATGGTCGATTCAATGAGGTAAATACCGAATTGCTGCTTTGTGTTGCTTGTTTGAATCCATTCAACTCTTTTGAAGCTTTTGACAAACAAAAGTTAGTTCGACTAGCAGAATTTTATCCAAATGATTTTCAAGGTGTGGAGCTTTTGGCATTGCTGGACCAACTCGAGAATTTCATTATTGATATGCGTTTAAATATTGATACTTTCAATGTAAAAGGGCTTGGTGATATAACTCAAAGAATGATTGAAACTAGAAGAGATCTGGCATACCCATTGGTTTACAAGCTTATAAGTTTAGCCTTGATTTTGCCGGTTGCAACTGCTACGGTGGAAAGAGCATTCTCTGCTATGAATATCGTAAAGAATCGGCTTCGCAACCGAATGGGTGATGAATGGATGAATGATAATTTGGTGGTTTATATTGAAAAAGATATATTTGATCGTGTACCTAATGAAGCTATCATTAATAAATTTCAAAATATGGCAAATCGTCGAGGTCAATTGTAAATTAGATTTTTGAGATAATTGTAAGTTACTTTATTTTATTGAATTTTTTGGGCTACTTTTATTCCTTTATAATATTGCCCCCCCTTATCGAAAATCCTGCGTCCGCCCCTGCGTTCATCCGCGCCCATTAATGGTCAGTTATGCCCGGATTTATAGCTTTGACCAATAAATCAAGCAGGTGTTGATCTCCTCTTATATACCGTGTTCGGGGTTCTGTGCTCGGGATATTTCTTGTTCGACATTTAAATAAGATTTTATCCAAAGAAACTAATTCATGCTATGATATCACTATTCATTATTTTTTTAAAAAAAATAAAAATGTCTACTTACCTCGTTTATCCCTTGAAAAATAAATATATGTCGACTTGAACAATTCACCTAATTGTAAAGAAGTTACCAACCTTATCTCTGATCGGATATAGAGATCACTTAGACAACACATTTTTTCCATATTAAAATAAATATGTAATATTTATATCAATAATATATATGTAAATATATTTTTTGTCAATTCCAATTTGCATACTAAATTTACACTTTACTGAAACAGCAAATTAAATAGTTAAATATAATACTACTAAAAATTCAATATATTGTTATTTAAACGAATTTAAAATTTAAAATTATTAGATCTTATCTCTAGTTATTATGTCCCGCATGTAAGAGTTATGGATTTTAATTATCAAATCATAACAAATAATAATGAAATATATGTGATGCCTTAAGGTTCAATTTGGATTGCGGGATTTGAAGTCATAGATTTCAAATGTGGATTTGAAATACATTATGTAGATGTAGTTGCAATTATGATGGATTTGAAATACACCCAAGATGGATGTCATTCCAAATTGATTATTTAAATCCCTCTCCAAATCAAATCTCTTCCTCCAAATCAAATTCTTTAATACAAACACAAGTGTTTCTCTGGGTATCACAAACTCTAAAGCTGCTGTGCATGTATGCTAAAGTTTTAAATTGATTAATTTTGTGTCTTTAGAGCTTTGTATCCTATTATCTGTAATGGAGAAAATTAGGGTAAATTATAAAAATGTTCCCAAAGAATAGAGTATTTGGAATAGTAGAACTAATCAAATACAGTTTCAAATAAATTATTTTTTTACAAAAATAATCCCACATAATTTTTTATCAAATATAGTCACACATAAATTATAGGGAAAAACTCAAGCTCGTACTGTGTGGAAGAAGTTTGTTCATTCTAATCCACCCAAAAAATATTGAATCATTTAGGTCCATTTTTGGATGACATGACCAAAATAGCATCATCTCCCCCCTTTGTCTTCTTCCTCCTTTACCCCACGTGCCACGTGTCTTCTTCATTCATTCACACGAAGTTTATCTTTTATCATCTCCATCTTCACCCTCATTCAAAATTTCAGTAAAACATCTTTCTCGCTTTCAGTTACGGTTTCTTTAACTTAGGGTTTCGAATTCCCCCATTCTATCTCTTCGATTTTTCATTTAATCACTTCGTTCTAAATTTTTTTTCAAATATTGTATGCATTACAGTTGTGTTTTCTATTCATCTATTCGATTTTTCATTCCATCACTTTGTTCCAGAATATTTTTTTCTTTCAAATCTAGTATATATGAATTTAGGGTTTGTTGCTTAAAGTTTTGACATTATATATGTATGTATGTATATGTCTGTGTGTGTGTATATATATACTGGTGTACGAAATGTATAAAAAAGTAGCAGGTGCACGAAACTTAATAAAAGTAAATGGTGCACGAAACTTATAAAAAGTAACTGGTGCACGAATCTTAAACTAAATTGTGCACAAACTTATAAAAGTAATTCATGAATGAACATATAAAAGTAACTTGTACACGGACTTAGAAATTAACTGGTGCACTAATCTTAATTTAACTGGTGCATGAACATAATTGATGCACGAACAAACCAGGTGCACATATTTTACCATATTATGCTCAGCAGTTAATTTTACAAGTCTATGCACCAGTTACTTTTATATGTTCGTGTATCAACTATTTTTTATAAGTTAGTGCACCAGTTAGTATATATAAGTTTCGTGCAGCGATTACTTTAAATAGTTTTCGTGCACCAATTATTTTTTATAAGTTTGTGCACTAGTTACTTCCATATTTCGTGCACCAGTTACTTTTTATAAATTTCGTGCACCAGTTACTTTTTCTCTGTGTCATCTTCTTCATTGCAAGTTTTGCTGTTAGAGTGTAAATTCTAGAAAATGTGAGCAAGCACGGAAATGAATCACAACTAAAAATATCTTACAAGCACATCTCTAGCTCCCCACTTCTTCACAGCTAGGCCAATTCCTAGGATTTTTGTGATGAAACCCGCGTTTTTTGAGAAGGAATTCAGCTACGGTAACTCAAAAAACTGGGAATGAACATACAACTAAAACAAAGTGCATTGAGAGATGACTGTTGGAAAAATGCTTAATGAAGAAATAGAGTGATGTGAGAGATGAGTGTTGGAAAATGCTTAATGAATTAGAAATTACGCATCGAGGACCAAACGAATGGAAGCCGCGATCGATCGGCATATGTTGGCCGATCGATCGCGTGTACGGGAAAAAGACTTGCCAAAATTCTGCCAAGCGCGATTGATCGGCACTCCAGGCTCGATCGAACGCGCATGGCAGTAGGCGCAAAGGCAAAGGGCGCGATCGATCGCACCCCTTGGGCGATCGATCGTGTCGTGTACATATTTGTTGGTTGGTTGCGTCCCTTCACATATTGATTCATTTTTTCCTGAATTGTTGCATCCAATTGGTGTCCCTAGGTGGCATTACGTGGTCCAATATATAATGAACAACTCCTAGACATTTGAAACATCAGATTTTCGAAAATCACTTTATATTCAAGTGCAAAATCTTGTGCATCTTGTTCATCCCATTTCTTGTTCAAGTTTGAGTGCTTTCAAACATTTGTGGTTTGAGGACTTGTGATTTGGAGTACTCCTATCACAAGTCATAGTTGTTGTATATTGGGAGACAAATTGCCAAAGCAAACCGTTAGCACCAAGGCGGGGCAATATTATCTTAATGACGAAGATTACAAATCTCGCCTCGACATAAACTTTGAAGCCATTGTTATTTTTGTTACTACATTCCTAAGATACACATTAAATAGAGAAAAACGGACAACAATGGGATGTTTTATGAGTTTAAAACCCTAATTATGTTGGAGATAAAAAGCAGGAGTATATTAGTATACAGAGAAGACTTAAAATAAAGAAAAGTAAAAAAAAAAAAAGGAGTTATGTGAATAAAGTTCTCTCAACCATTTTTGCACACTTGTTTTTTTTTTTTTTGGCTAACTTATGTAAATAAAGTTTCTCCAAATGGTACCTTCATGAAATTCCCCTTAAATTTTATTTTAACAAAAGTAATCTCAAGTTTTGTCAAGTATTTAGGGATCACACTCCATTTTCTATGAGACCATTTTTATAATTTCATCCGAAAAATAATAAAAAATGTCTTCTTCTCTTTGTTTTTCCCAACTTTTTTTTATCACTACAATCATTATTTGTAATGATTTTCCAACATATCAATAAATTATATTGGTGTACTTCAAATCCAATTACTTGATTTTCAAATCCACTCTCAAGTTAATTTTCTCCATTCAAATGAAATTCATTCATCAAATCGCAACCTAAATGTAACATCTACTCGTCGTGTGAGTAACAACGAGATATACATAGACACATATATATATATAGTATTTTCCTAATGTATTATCTGACATGTTAAAGATTACTTTTTTAGGGGCTCTCTTTAATAAATAAAAACCAAGATTAGAGAATATATTCCCTTCACATGTAGAGGGTCCGTCACAAAATCATCCTAAAGGTGCAATGTTTCCATTAATTTAATGCTTTCTTTAACCTTCCTCAATTTCCTCATCAAGAATGATTGGGGAAATAACTTTTTTTTTTTTTTTTGGTTTTATAAAAAAGAATAATTGTGGGAATCAATATATATATATATATATATATATATAACATCTACAAATTAACTTCTAAATCAAAAAGTGTCATAAAATAATAAATTAAAAATATTATTTTATTTGTTAAACTTATGAATCAATGAAATGTATACTCTACACCCAATATAAATTCATCCAAACAATTAAATGGATTTAAAAGTAGAATTTAAAATTCATAGCTTCAAATCCCTCAACCGAAATGCACCATCAGATAATTGAATCACACCTAATTGGCATGCAAAAAGTGACAACTTTAACAAGGGTTTTTCTAGTAATTGATAAGAATTTTGATTCCACTAGTTAACTGAAAAATTAAACAACGAAGGTATTTCAATTTTGTTGGTTGGCTATAAAGGAAGCATAAAGAAAATTAATTAACAAGATTATCTACATTGTATAAAAATGATGGAATCGGGACACATACATAGAATTTGGGAATAAAGAGCCATGAACTTTGGATTGAAGGATCTATTCCATTTTTTTATAAAATAAATGGAATATTTAGTTTCTTGAAATATTGGTAAGTATAATGACTGGATGAATGCATCACTTATGACCAAAGTATTACCAAAAATTTGAACACGTACGCTTTACGGCAAAATTTTATTCCTTCTCTTTGGTAGGAATTTAGAATCCTGGCCTTGTCATTTTCAGCAACATTCTATTGTTAATTTGCTAATCATCGCACATAAAATACCAATGGAATAACTTTATTCCATGTGTTGGGTTTCTTAAAACTTTTGCTTTTTAGCCAATATGGTCTTTAAATGGGTGGAATATGTGTTTTGTTAGCTACTCGTTCAATAAAAGTAATTATTTCAACAACAAAAAAATCATGCAGGAAAGCATATGGTGTAGCGGTATCATAATACCCTCCCCCCGAACTGATCAAGGTAGCATCACTGACAACAATTATATTTGGGACTACAAGGTCCGCGTCTTAAATATGACTCCACGTCCCCAAATTATTTGGGGCCGTTGGATAAGGTATTGCCCTCATGTCAAGTCTTACTAGCCTTGTCTAGTTACTTCGGCTGCTTAATTAAGCGAAAACATCGTCATAGGATCAGAAGGCCGGGTGATTCCAGTGAAAATCAGTCTCCTCCTCGCTACCTAAGATTGGTATTTTCTTACGGAAGAGGAAAAAAATACACCTATCGTACCAATTTATAACGAAAATACACTTCAGTGAGCCCAGAATCGATTACCAGAAAATAGGTGTATTTTTCCGACTGGTTGCTTACTTCTTGATGATTTGGCAAAAATGATTAAGCTTCTAGCTAAATCACGCTCATGGAAATGCATAATACCTGAACGGTAGATTCTACTACGGAAGTCCATAAAGGCAGGCAAATAAAAGACATAACCCTCGTATGCGGACGCTTGCCGGATTATGAAATCTTCAAACCTTGCAGTCTGTACCCTAATAGCTAATTCCTTAAGATAACACTAAGGCTACAAGCTTCCTTTATAGCATTATTCTGGTAATAAGATTTTCTCATAAGATCGTAGGCTTCTTTTCGAATTTCCCCATACATGTGTAGTTTTGGCGACTCCTAATGTTAAAAATTGACAA
The DNA here is from genome assembly GCA_907163345.1 of Haberlea rhodopensis. NCBI lineage: Eukaryota > Viridiplantae > Streptophyta > Magnoliopsida > Lamiales > Gesneriaceae > Haberlea > Haberlea rhodopensis. The sequence goes on along the minus strand of CAJQUN010001118.1, from coordinate 16,399 downwards.
GATCTATTAATATCCTTTTGAATTATGACAGAGCACCAAGCTAATCTTTTTGCGGTGAATAAGTCTGAGTCCCAGTCTCCCAGATGAATGCCATTCGCACAAGAATATACAAAATATATGCAAGCACCTCAAGAATTTGTGATTGCATTGCAGTATGCAGTGGTTACGAATTCGTCGAACCTCGTTTCACATTCCTCAGAGCTAGTAAGATAAGACATAATCAAGTTCAGCAACACAGTGAAGCATTAACGAAAATCAAGTTACATACCGGCAACCTCCCCTAATATAAGTAGCCAAGATTGATCATATGCCCCAACAAACATGAAACCTAGGCTGTTAATAAAGTGACAAAAGTTAGGACCTCATTAATTTTACATACGCAGGCACTGCAATGACAAGTTGCCGAGTGGAACATTCAGTAGCAATGATGTCAAATGGGGAAAAACAACAACAAACTCGCTAACAAATATATCACCAAAGATTATTTCGTTCGTTGATTCATCCACAAAGCAAGATTTTACCAGCTAGTCAAGTTCCCCTTGAGCTTAAGCTTTAGGACCTACGCCTGTCCAGAAATAACTCGCCAGAACTAAAGTTTAACCAAATAACTCAAGAGATCGCCAGTAAAACAAACAGAAACCTCAACCAAAACAATTATACAGCAATATACCAAGAAACAATAATTCTAAAGATTAACAGTACAAAAACATATTAAACAAGATTTCAAAGATTAATGCCGGATTATCATAAAACATATAATCAATCTCATTACATTCAACAACCAAATAAAATTACATAATATTAATCAAAATTTGATCCCTAGTCCCAATAATATTCTGAGAACACCCCACAACTTCCCACACATACTCCCTAAAGGTCATCCTCCATTCTCAAATATTCCCCAATATCCGCATGCCTATGCACCACAATCCCATTCGGATCCATCTTCCTGCAGTCGACCGTGCTCTTTGCTGCATCACCGAATCCCAACGGCACATCCGCCATGGAAAACACCACCACCCCATCATTCACCTGAATATTCTCCGTAATCCTCCCCACCCCGCCTTTCAACACACTGTTCCCATACAGAAAACTCATTTCAGAAGTGGGTTTCAACCAAACCTTGTGCTTTGCATTCGCAGACAAAAGATTCAAGCTTTGGATTGTGAGATGAAATTTCCCCGCTTTGGTGAATTTACCGATCTGCGTTCCAAGTGAGATTAACTTTTCACGCTTGACATTGGTGGCGCGCTTGACAAGAGATTCTGATACGTAGTACACCCGGGCTTTCTGGAGGCGGAAGCAGTAGCGGCCGGGGTTTAAGTCCGGTCCTTCGTGCGACTGATTCTCTAAAACGATGTTTTTGAGGTTCCCGCCAACAAATTTGTGGAGTTTGTTAAAGACTTGGGTAGTTTCCTTCTCGTCGAGTGGCCTCATCGTGCTCTGCTCCTTCTACGGTGATGGAATTGGAGGAGGGTTTAGAATCTAGGGTTTCAAATGGGCAACAGTGGTCAGTGGACCTTAGTATTGGCAAACTCAGTTTGGGCCTTATTCTCTTGGCCCAATACATTAGTGGTTGCGATGGGAAAATCATAGTTAATTTGATTGTGGTTTAAAGACTAGTAATGAAAAATTAATTTTGCCTTATTTATAAATATTTTAATGGAATTGAATTAGGTATATGAATTTTGAATACTTTATTGTATGAAAACATCAAATAATTGATAAAAATTCATTTAAAACTTAAACAAAACTGTCTCACAACGTTTTCTAAACTCATGCCACATAACGTTTTAATAGGCGAATCATATATTATCGATCCAGGTTGGATTCAACAGACTCTGGGATAGTGAAGTAATGTAAACATATCAATCCAGTAAGATTCCGGATTGGGTTTACCGGATTTGGAGTGTAATCCAATCGAAACCGAAATTGAATTGAACTAGATCGGGACCATATTACATCCGAATTGGAGTCAAATATTTTTTTCAACCATTATATATATTGCACGATCATTCTTAGTAACATCAGCTCCACTTCTTCTGATGGAAGGGGTTAGCAGTCATCACGCCTCGTGGAGCCCAAGTTCAGCCCCTCTTAGCGATCAACATGTCAAAGATGACGTATACCTTGCCTTGCTTTCATCGAAATCCTAGACCACGTTTGGATGTCTCACCCTAATTGTCACTTGTACTTTTAAACTTGTTAAATAATATATTTGATTTTTGAGTACCCTGTTTGATAAATAACTTATTTATATCCGAGAATGTACAGTTAGGTATCTGTATTCTTCCCTTGGTATCTGTCTCATCAGCAAAATCATTTCATCAACTTCTCTTTTTTGGACAATTCTTACATTAAATTTCACTTTTGATTTCGATTTTCATGTTTTGCAGAAGTAATTTTTTAATGGTGTTCCCTCATTTCTGCTGCTGCAAATGAAATCCGAGTAAAATGAATCGCACAGCTTGTAAATTTGAGGAGAAAGAGACTCTCAGAAGCTACAAATAAATGGTATACTGAGTCAAGAACACGAGCCAACGTGTCTATGAATGTTTCTGTGGTAGCATGACTGTTTCGCTCGTGGATTGGGATAATAAAAATTTATAATATAGAGATAATAAATTGAAAATTATGTATAACTTAATTATTTTTAATTTTAATTATTGTCAAACTCGTGTCACATGCTCGATGAAACAAGGATATTTAGTCTTATCATTCACACAAAATGATGGTAGTTGTTGTTGTTATTAGAACTATCAAATTGGGCCTATCCGTTTAGGCCCATATCCAAGCGGGTTGGAAAAACCTCAACTTGAGGCAAGGTTGGAAAAATGTCCAACCTGAGATCGGTTGCGGATTAGGTGGGCTAACCAGCCAAAAAAAAATAGGGAAAATTTCGGGCCGGTACTATTTGGTAAAAGATTTTTCGGACCAATCACCCCAAAAAAAATTCTTTCAACTAGGTCCAATTTTGGTCAAAATGACCAAAATAGTCTTCTGCCTTCCTTGGATAACCCCCTTCAACATCAAAACCCTAGTCTCCAACCCTCACATCAGCCACATGTCCCAACCACCAACGCCGTCGTCGGAAGTTGTCGTTCCTCCCATGGCGTCGGAACTGTGCGCTCTGGTCAAATGAAAAAAAAAAGGTTGTGCAAGAAGACAAAATCATCGCATTCTTCTATTTATCATCTATTTAGCGATTGTGTTGATTTTATTTTATATTTCTTATTAATTTCAATTTTTTTGCAATGCCTGTATGTAGATTTTTAATGTGAAACGTAAAAGTATAACGTATTTGAATTGTTCGATCAATTGTTTGAATGAAAATTTTATATTTATTATGAATTTCAATTTTATTGTAATGATTGTTTGTAGATTTTTAATGTAAAACTCAAAATTATAATGTATTTGAGATGTTCGATCAATTGTTTGAATGAAAATTTTGAGAATGTAATGATAGTGAAACAATTGGTGCATGTAATTTACATGCACCGGCAGTTCATGAGTCTATCGGTGCATGTGAATTACATGCACCGATAGACTCAGTGGTGCATGTAATTTACATGTACCGGCAGTTCACGAGTCTATCGGTGCATGTAATTCACATGCACCGATAGACTCATTGGTGCATGTAACTAAAATAGACTTAGCGGTGCATGCAACATAGCAAGAAATTGGTCGATCCTCTCCTCCCAAATACAATTTTTAATCTTGAATTATTGAAGCCATGGCTGCTGCTCGTGAACTTCATTTTTTTTTCTATAATTGATATATTGTGCAACCTTCTTGAATTTCTCGAGTTCTTTCATGTGGAGGATAAGTTGGATCCTTTACGTGAAAAAAAAATCAAATAGATGTAATCTATTGCATACCAATTTTTTAAACCTTTTAGACAAATGTGATGCAGGTTTCCTAATAGCATTCCATCGCATTGGTTCTCATGCACACACAGTATACATATTTATTGACAAAAGTCCTTGAATTCTAAAGGCATTTGAGATCGATTGAATAGTAAACATTGAGCACCCACAGTATACATATTTATTGACAAAAATCAAATAGATGTAATCTATCCAACATTAAATGAATCATCATACGCATATATTCAACCAATAATTTGAGAACCAATGCAAATGTTGACACTACCGATGCATGTAATTTACATGCACCGGTAGACTAGCGGTGCATGTAATTCAACCAATAATTTGAGAACCAATGTAAATGTTGACACTACCGATGCATGTAATTTACATGCACCGCTATATGTTGCTTGCTTGTTGATCTTATAACAAACTAAAGATACAATATATTATTTTAGAAATTAAATTTTTATTATGGATGGGTATATAATATATGATAAATTATTGAATCATCAAATAACAAAAGTATATTATTTTTCAAACGATAATATATTACACCAACGTGTCTTAATTTTTAAGTGTTATTTATAATCGTCTTTAACAATTATTGTATGATACTTATTTATTATGTAATTTGAGAACTAATGCAAATGTTGAGTCTACCGGTGCATGTAATTTACATGCACCGGTATGTAATTTGAGAACTAATGCCACTGATATGCGTTGCTTGCTTGTTTAAGATTGTTAGTCTTCTACTTTGATTTGGGAAGATAAGATAGTGATATCTCACTGATATATTGTCAGTAATTTGATATATGCACCGTTTATGTTATTAATAGATCCTTCCACTAATGCAGTGACATGATGTCTGAAAATTTAGAAATGAAAACAGTATGTAAACGAATGAAAATGGAATTTTGGAGTCTATTTTTTACTTGGCATGTTGTACATAAACATAAACAAATGAAAGTTGAAAAAAATAAATCAAAACCTTTGGAAGGAGATGATATGTTGTTTATCTTTTTCAAATTTGCTACAAAAAAAAATTGTTTACCTAAAGAGACCTTTTAGCAAACACATAATGTGCACCAAAATTGAAATAAAGTTCAATGTTAATTAAATCCAAAAATACCATAAAAACAACAAACAAAATTGAAACGAAACATATGTTTTGTGTGGTTGGAGAAGGACATTTGACGAAATGAAAAGGGTCACCGTCGCATCCACCACAACGCCGCCACCGCTCCATACGCCTCGCATAACCACCATTGCTGATTTCCCAGAACACGCGACAATCACCAACTCTCACGACGAGGAAGAGATGATTCATCTGTTATAAATTGATTTTTAGAACATGGGTGTTATAGGAATAGCAAATGACTAATTAGATTAGGGTTTCATAAAAATGGACTTAGTTGAAAGAAGATTCCCACAAGATGTATTTAGTTGAAATGAAAATATTTTGCTAGATTTAATTGAAAAATATTTTCAAAAGTGGTACCTATGTGTAATTTCCTCAAAAAAATAAAAAAGTAAAAAATATATAATTTTATTAGGTTTTAATGAATTAATACTATTAGTAATCCATATATTATCTATAATATTTGACCAAATAGTTTATAATCAATATCATTGATATAAAAGATTAAAAGTGCATAAATTTTAACAATATCATTGATATAAAAGATTAAAAGTGCATAAAATTTAACAAAGTCTAACAAAACTAAATAAATTCTTCAAAATTCTTCAAAATTCATCAACCATTAATATTATATCATCTCATCTTCTTCTTCCCCATCTATTTCCTCTTTGTTTCCATTAATATGGTTGTTGTACTGAACATGCTGGATGGCTAAAGATTGAGGGAGGCCACAATCAGAGTGCTGGATGGCTAAAGATTCCGTGAGCTAGAGAACTGGACGGGCAGACATCTATAAAATTCAGGGAAGGAAGATTAAAAAAAAGGTGATCGAAAAAACTAGGTCTATCTTCTATGCATAACTTACAGCTAACCCGGCCCAACTAATCCAACCCATACTCAGATTAACTCATTTTGACTCACTTTCAAATGAGTTTGGACAATATTAAATCAATGCTAAACCCAATTTGACAACTCCGGTTGTTAGTATCTTTTTTTTGTTGGGTTATAAAGGATTGGTTTTACCAAAATTATATTATTCCCTTGGCCTCTTCAGTGATTGAGGGTGATGTTCTTACCTCTGGAATATTGGAGGGCCAACAGATAAAATAGTTTGACTTGATCTTCTTCATGTTGGCATAGGCAAATTCAGTGGTCGTAGAAAGACTTCAGTGCATGTGCACCTAACAAATTATGTGGTCGCACTTGTCCAAAATTTGATTGATTTCAATTAATTTAACCCCCACCCCGATGCATCTCAATCATTGTGAATTAATATCAACTAAAGTGACTTTGGATACGAATTGTTTTTTTTACTTTCGTAACAGGGTTTTTGGTAAGGGTGAACTACATATAGACACCATCTAGTTTTCATAATTATCGTTTTACCTTTATAGTTTAAACGATTATATATATCTCCTCTATAATGTATTTGTTGGAAGAAGAAAAAAACAAAAGTGAACTAAAATTTTATGCTCGATCGATCGAGCAGACCAGAATTTTTTTGATGCATTGCTACAGGAGCTCGATCAGTCGAGGCATGTTTCAAATTTGTGAAATGATTTGTCCATTCACGTTTGTGTGCGATTTTTGGCCAAATATTGCCTCAAAATGGTGTCCTTTGGACTTGGTTTTTGGTCTACTATATAAACAACATATACCCACTTGTTTAGAAGAGAGAATTTTTTAAATTCATTCATAATTTTTAGTGAAATTTGAGAGCATTTGTTGTTCATCAAATTAAGGGCTTTGAACCTTTGTGGTTTGAGAAGTTGTGATTTGGAGTGCTCCTATCACAAGTCATAGTCGTTGTATCTTGAGAAACAAATTGCTATAGCAAACCGTTAGCACCATAGCGGGGCAATATTGTCTTAATGACGAAGATTACAAATCTTGCCTCGATATAAAACTTATTTCAAGCCATTGTTATTTTGATTCCTGAGAGAAATTTTGTACAACAATCTTAAGACAATATTCGAGCAATTCAATGGCTTCATCGAGTGCAACAACGACTCCTGTTCATCATGGTGAAATGCCTGAAAAGTTCAATGGGAACGATTTCAAACGGTGGCAACAAAAGATGCTATTTTACTTGAGCACACTGAGTTGGCAAGGTTCTTAACCGAAGAGCCTCCTACGGTTGAAGAATGAGAGACTGACACCCAAAAGAGGGCGGCACTTGATGCATGGAATCAAAACGACTTCCTATGCAAGAACTACATCCTAAACGGGTTAGATAATAAATTATATAATGTTTATTGTCTTGTGAAAACAGCAAAAGAACTCTGAGCATCGCTGGAAAAGAAGTACAAATCCGGGATGCCGGCATGAAGAAATTCATAGTTGGACAGTTCCTGGATTTCAAGATGGTTGATACCAAGCCTGTGATGGCGCAAGTGCAAGATCTACAAGTGATCTTGCATGACATTCATGCAGAGGGAATGAGTCTAAGTGATTCATTCCAAGTTGCCGCTATGATTGAGAAATTGCCTCCTATGTGGAAGGACTTCAAGAACTATCTGAAACACAAACGAAATGAGATGGGTCTTGAAGACCTTGTGGTTCGATTACGAATCGAGGAGGACAACAAAGTTTCCGAGAGGAAGGCGGGTAAGTTTCAAATGGAACCACGGGCTAACCTAGTTGAACAAAGAACAGGATCAAAGCGTAAGTTTGACGGTGCGGCGGCAAGGCGAAAAAATTCAAAGGAAAATGCTATAAGTGTGGAAAGCCCAATCACATGGCAAAGGATTGTTGTAACAAAGACACTCGTGGGAAAGCAAAAGATCAAATCAATGTGACCGAACATGATCAGATCTCGGATGACTTGAATGATCTAATGTTAACTGTTGTGGTCTTTGAAGCAAACTTGGTGGACAATCCTATGGGATGATTCGTCGATTCTGGTGCAACCCGACATGTGTGTTCGGACAAGGCCATGTTCTCTACATACACTCCAATAAGTGGGTGCCAACTCTACATGGGAAACTCCACAACATCTCCGGTAGTTGGACTGGGGAATGTGGTTCTAAAGATGACTTCGGGAAAGGAATTGACTTTAATAGATGTCCTACATGTTCCCGACATCTGAAAGAACCTGATATCCGGATCGGCTCTAGTCAAGGCGGGGTTTTAGACTAGTTTTAGAATCTGAAAAAATTGTACTCTCCAAAAATGAAGTTTTCATATGAAAAGGCTTTATGGAGAAAAGCCTATTCAAAATGAATGTAACGACGGTAATAAACGTCAATTTGAAAGCAATAAACTGGATGATTCTACTTATTTGATTGAGTCTTGTAATTTATGGCATGATCGTTAGGTCACGTAAATTATGGTTCACTTAGAAATTAGTGAAGTTAAACTTATTGCCTCAAATGAATGTTAACTTGAACATAAGTGTGAGACTTGTGTCGAGGCCAAGTTAACGAAACCGCATTCCATTCAATTGAAAGAACCACCACACCTCTTGAATTAATTCATACGGATTTATGTGATCTAAAGTTTGTGGAAACTAGAGGTGAGAAAAAATGCTCATCAATTTCATTGATGATTGTACAATATACTGCTAGGTCTATTTGCTAAGAAGAAAAGACGAGGCCTTGGTAGTATTCAAACACTACAAGAATGAAGTTGAAAATCAACTTAGCAAAAAGATAAAGAATGTTCGAAGCGATAGAGGAGGAGAATATGGAGCATCGTTTGAAGAATTTTGCATGGAGTATGTCATTGTTCACAAAAACACTGCCCCCTATTCACCACAATCAAATGGTATTGCCGAACGTAAAAATCGTACTCTAAAAGAGATGATGAATGCTATGTTGATAAGTTCTGGATTACCTCAAAACTTGTGGGGGGGAGCAATCCTGTCGGCCAACTACATTCTAAACAAAATACCACACAAAAGTAAGGATGAACTCCTTATGAGTTATGGAAAGGTCACAAGTCTTCCTACAATTACTTGAAAGTGTGGGGGTGCTAGGCTAAGGTAGAAGTACCAAAACCAAAGTAAGTGAAAATCGGGCCTAAAACAATAGATTGTGTATTTATTGGTTATGCTAACAATAGTAGTGCATATCGATTTTTAGTACATAAATCTGAAATAAGTGATGTGCATGAAGGTACAATCATGGAATCAAGAAATGTGGTATTTTTTGAAGAAGTATTTCCTTACAAAACTAACAAGGAAATGAGCCCTAAGAAAAGGGTGTATGAAGACGCTAACAGTGACTCTATTGAGAAAGTAGAACCACGACGTAGCAAGAGAACCAAAGTGGCTAAGACTTATGGTCCTAACTTCATGACATATATGTTGGACAATGAACCAAGAACGGTTAGTGACGCCTTATCTAGCCATGATGCTCATATGTGGAAAGATGCTATTAATGGCGAGATAGAATCCATAATGCAAAACCATACGTGGGAATTGGTAGACCTTCCAACTGGAAGTAAACCATTAGAATGCAAATGGATTCTTAAAAGGAAATACAAGTTCGATGGTTCAATAGATAAGTACAAGGCGAGACTCGTGGCAAAGGGATATAGACAAAAAAAACGCCATGATTACTTTGATACATATTCACCAGTCATGAGAATTACTTCTATTAGAGTGATCACTGATATCGCTGCTCTAAACAATGTAGAGATACATCAAATGGATGTAAAAATGGCATTCCTCAATGGGGAACTTGAGGAGGAAATTTATATGAAACAACCCGAGGGGTTTGTTGTTCCCGGACAAGAGAAAAATGTGTGTAGACTCGTTAAGTCATTGTATGGGCTTAAGCAAGCGCCAAAACAATGGCATGAAAAATTTGACAAAACTATGTTGTCAAATGGTTTCAAAATTAATGAGTGTGTTGAGCCTTAAACACATGGTTGTGTTTAATGCGTTAATTTATCTCCGGTTTATTTTTGAGTTTTGATGATCAACAAAACTTGCATTTGTTGTACTAATATGTCTACTTAGTGTACAGGGTTAGATTGATAAATTGGTTGGGAAGACCAATGGAAGAGAACTCAAGTTATACAATAACATATGTGAGTTCATAGGACATGCGGTGTTTTTTATCAAGGAATCTATTGAGCTTGGACGAGAAGGAATGAGATCTATGAACAACCAAATTAAGTGTTCAACATGTGTGGAATGATGTTGGAACATTTTTTATGATGGGATGAAGACCCACAAACCAATGGTCCGTTGGTGGGCAAATTCGTATAGAAGCCAATTGGAGCGCAGTGCAATGTTTTGATTATATCTATTGGCTCGATTCTCCGAATAATGTGAATCTAAAGAGGTTAGAAAGCCAACCCAATATGCTAGATTTCATATTCAAACATCTCAGTCCAATTCGGATTGCAGCATGGAGCAAAATGGCATGGAAGTCATAACAAATGCAGATTGTAGCAAGGTTTGAGCGGCTGTAGCATTTGGGCGTAACTTCTTCATACCCTAATGAAATGCAATGAAATTTTGTCCACAACTAGATAAGAGGAAGGTCTACAACTGTCATGTTTACCACGTTTCCCAGAAATGAGCTTAAGATGGTCGAATAGTGCAAAGTTTGAGAGTGTTGAAATCTGGCAGATCGCCTCAGGCGATCCGGGCCATAACCTCAGGCGATCCGAGCCATGCGTGCACGCTGCGCGCACCATCGACCCAGGCGATGGCACGCTGCGCGCCAGGCGATCCAGATAACCCAGGCGATGGCATGGTCGCCCCAAGCGATCCAGAATTGACCCTACGGCAAATTTTCAACGGGCGATCGCCCGAGGCGATGGGGACATCGCCTGAGGCGATCTGGGCCAGATTTGAACGTTAGAACGTGGCGATGGAGATCGCCCGAGGCGATGTCCGAGGCGATCGAGGAGTGATTTCAGCCTTATGTTTAGCAACGGCTAGTAGGAGCCTAGGGGGCCTCCTACACTATAAATATGGATGCTTTGGAGCATTTTGAAGACAAGAAACAAGCCTACAAACTTCTACAAAGCTTTGATCATTCAAAATTCAAATAGCATTGCAATCTCCATACATTGTTGTTGTATTGGAGCTTGTAATTCATTCTTTTTGTTAGAGTCTTGTTATCTTCGTGTGAGTACACCGTTAAAGTGTTTTGTTGAGTTTATTGTAAAGGTCCTCCACACCAAAGCAAGTTGGAAATTGTAAAGTCGCCAACAAGTAAAGTTGGTGCATCTGTTGTGGCTATCCTTGGAGCCCTTAAGGCCAAGAAGACTCGTGAAGAGTGTTGGTAGCTCGTTAAGAGCTTTGTGTACTCGTGAAGAGTATTGTGCTCGGAAAGAGCTTTATAAACTCGGGAAGAGTTGGGTTGTGGCTAACTTGGAGCCCTCAAGGCCAAGATCATTTATTCTAGTGGAACCTCGGTTGGAGGTTATCTAACCGGGAAGAGGAGACGTATGCGATTCATCGCCGAACTTCTATAACAAATATCCTTGTCATTTACCGCTTTATTTCTTTACGTATTTATTTATTTGTTTACTTCTTATTTTATTTTATTTATCGATTGACTTAAGCCTTCCGCAAGCGCAAACTCTTTTAGTTTTGCAAACTCATTTTAAAAAGCTAAAGTAGCCAAGGAATCTCATTCACCCCCCCTCTTCGATTCCAACAGAGTGCAACAAATGAGTATATATGAAAAACACGCCTAAAGCATATGTAATAGTATGCTTGTACGTTGATGATATGCTCATAGTGGGAAGCAACTTAGAAATCATCAACGGGACAAAGAAAATGTTAATAAAACATTTTGAAATGAAAGATATGGGTGAAGCTGATGTGATACTTGGAATTAAAATCTTCAAGATATCCGAAGGATGAGTGTTGTCACAGTCTCATTATGTTGAGAAAATACTCGAGAAATTTCTCGCGAATGATACGTCGTCTGTAAAAACACCCTATGACCCGAATCTACATTTGATTAAAAACAAAGGAGACCCTGTCATGCAATTAGAATACTCAAGGATAATTGGCAGTCTCATGTATCTCATGAACTGTACACGTCCTGATATTGCATATGCGGTTGTCAAACTAAGTAGATTCACGAGCAATCCAAACAATGACCATTGTAAGGCATTGACGAGGGTATTTAAATATTTAAGATACACATGAACTATGGATTATAATATACAAGATATCCTACTGTATTGGACGGATACAGTGATGCAAATTGGATATCGGACACTCAAGACTCCAAGTGGTTATGTGTTTACCATTGGAGAGGCTGCAGTGTCGTGGAAATCTACCAAACAAACTTGTATTGCTAGATTCACTATGGAATCTGAATTCATAGCTTTGGATAAAGCGAGAGAAGAAGCTGAATGGCTTAGAAGTTTCTTGGAATAAATTCCTTGTTGGGAAAAACATGTGCCTGCAATTAAAATACTTGTGATAGACAATCTGCTATAGGAATGGCACATAGTAGCATGTATAATGATAAGTCTAGAAATACGTCTTAGACACAATACTATTAAACAGTTGATCTCAAATGACATTATGTCCATTGACTACGTGAAGTCAAAGGAAAAATATTGCGGATCCGCCCACGAAAGGCTTGCCTAGAGATCAAGTATATAGTTTATCGAGGGGAATGCGATTAAAACCCTATATCAAAATCTTGTATTGGATATCCAACCTATGTGACAGGAGATCCCAAGATCTAGGTTCTAAAGGGACAACCAAACTACAAGATTATATAAACACCTTGGAGAATTAATCTCCGACTCATTCCTAGGATAATGGTTGTAGCTTGCAAAAAGGGTACGAGGATAGGCAAAATGTCTTTAATGATTCCTAAGACATATTAGAATATGTTGGAGTATAACGAGATACTCTTCTAGGAGGTCACTTATGTAAGTGTGAAGTATGGTCGCTTCAAAGAATGGAAAGCACTTATGAAACCAAGCGTGGTCCATAGCCGAAACGGACACAACCGTAAGAAACCAATACAGAGGTTAGAATTATTATGGTGTCGGTTCAATTGTCTTGGTTTACACCAACGACTAAATTGTTCAAGACTATAAGTTCACTATTAAGTCAAGTAAATCCGATTGAATAATACTACGGAAAATTCAAAGCCGCAAGCTATCTCTCCAGATGCTATAATAGTTCATCAAAGCACTCAATTGCATACATGCATAAAATTAATTCATGTGGGGGATTGTTGGAAAAAAACAAACAAAAGTGAATTAAAATTTTATGCTCGATCGATCGAGCGGACAAGAAATTGTTTGATGCATTGCTACAGGAGCTCGATCGAGCAAGGAGCTCGATCGATCGAGACCTGTTTTAGATTTATGAAATGGTTTGACCATTCACATTTGGGGTGCGATTTTTGGCCAAATATTGCCTCCAAATGGTGTCCTTTGGACTTGGTTTTTGGTCTACTATATAAACAATATAAACCCATTTGTTTAGAAGAGAATTTTTTTAAATTCATTCATATTTTTGGTGAATTTGAGAGCATTTGTTGTTCATCAAATTGAGTGTTTTGAACCTTTGTGGTTTGAGGAGTTGTGATTTGGAGTGCTCATATCACAAGTCATGGTCGTTATATCTTGGGAGACAAATTGCCATAGCAAACCGTTAGCACCATAGCGGGGCAATATTGTCTTAATGACGAAGATTACAAATCCCGCCTCGACATGAACTTATTTCAAGCCATTGTTATTTTGATTCCTGATATACACTTTGAGAGAAATTTTGTAATACAGTATTTTTATGTCAAATGACTGGGGATGTTTCTTATATATTTTACAAACTAGATGGTGTATTATTGTAACAGTTAGTCTACACGAGAAATATATATATTATTCAAACTAGATAAATAAATCTATAATACAATTATTATACATTATTATATAAAAAAGACATATTATTTTTTTGGTAAAAAGAATAAAAGTGCTTGCAGAAACAATTTTGTTGAATAAAATAAAAAAGTCAAAGCCCAAAGTTATATCGTTTGACTCATGTTTAAACTTTTTTCTTTGTCATTGTTAAAAATGTATATGATGCAATTTAAATTTTTAATAATTTTTATAGAGTTTAAAGTCTAGAAATATTTAATTTAAAAAATATTGCATAAAATTGAAGATACGATTTTATTCCTAGTCTTTAGTAAATAAAAATAAAATGTCCAATGATTTTATCTAATAAAGAAACAGAATATCCAAAAAATAGAATAAAACTTCTATTTAAGGCATGAAAGTAACAATTACTATTTTAATTATATAGATCATTACAAATTTCGGAATATAAATTTTTCCTCGTCAATGTTTATGTATATATTTAGTTACTGTATTAAAAGAATTATATACATGGAAATATTTAAGTTACATATCGACATTCCCTTTACAATTCTTCACCGTCCACACAGAAACCCACGCTTCCCTGTCTCTCTCCCCTCACAAAGGCGAAGCGCCAAACTCCTCCACCGGCGTATACGCAAACCTATTACCTATAGATACAAATTCATTTGCATACTCATATTTAGGCGTAAGGGTCTGATTCTCTGTAATTTGTGTCATTGAAGGCTCCTTAGTTTCCCTCTATCATTGATCTCTTCTGTTCTGGTACTTTCTTTGATATTAATTCGAAAAATTCAATCTTTCTGCAAGTCCCGATGTTTGTGAGCTGTGTATGTATGGTCTACATTCAAAACATCTCGCATTTTTTGTTCAATGATTCTTGTTATGTTAATTGATTGAGAATATAACTTTAGACTGCCAGTTTCGGTCTTTTTAAAATTCGGGAATCCCATATGATTTTTGGTAAAGTTGACTGCTGGCACTTGTTATATGTTTTTTTTTACATCTAATTACATATTCTTTTCTCAGGTATTCTCCTTTGATATTATGTGGGGAAGTTTGTTAATTGGTTCATTCCTTCTATGTTTTCTAGCTTTTATTTGAATATTAAGTTTGAATAATTCGCATTCATTCAACTCCGCCTGTATTTCTTGAATTTTCGCTGATGCCCCTGTTCATGCTTTTACTTATTTTCAGGTACCACATTTAGTTTTTTTTTTTTTTAATAAAAAGTTGACAACTTGTACGTATTGTACTTTTTTTTTACTGTTCTTTGGTAAGTAGACGGTATCAATTCTGGCTTTTGGGTGACTACTTGGAGTGCGGTGTATATTTAAAAATAGGGGGTTGATTATATAAATGTTTTCCGTTGCAGATTTTATTGAAGGAGTGGAATGGAAGAGCCTGGCCAGCTAAAAAGGGCTTTATTGATGCTACTTCTGGTGCAGTTTCCGGTGCCATTTCTAGAACTTTCACGTCGCCACTTGATGTAATCAAAATCAGGTTTCAGGTTAAGTTTTTCAACTTTAAATTGTTTTCGGTAAAAACTTTGTTTTGGTCAAAGAAACAGAGATCTAACCGTATCGAATTGTCATTTGATATGATCTCACTGTATATATAAATATGAGTATGATTCTTATTTTTTATTGTTGGAGTTATGTTGATGGCAGATTGCTATTTTGAGTTGCAATTGTAATTTCAAGGATGATTTCTTCTTAAATCTTCCAATTATTATACGGCTTATGCCTGTGTGAATTTTAAGTGGACTGAATTATTTCACGAAGCTCTCAAATATAGGTTCAATTGGAACCCACTACACAATGGACTTCGCTTCGAAGAGATGCATATGGTACATCAAAATACCATAGCATGCTGCAAGCAACTAAGGACATCTTTAGGGAGGAAGGATATCCGGTACAATTTACTTGTTAATATGGAGATATTGGATATACTTCACTTGCAAATTAGATAATGTTTTGATTAATGTGCTGAAGATCAGTCATCTTTCTGTGGAATTTCCATTTGAAATACACGATGAAAAATAGAATAACAATACAGGATGTTGCCAAACCTCTTCATTATTACGTATTTGGTATATGCTTTTGTCAATAAGATAACTGAATGTGAGATTCTCAAACATCAGTATACCAAATACATGCTTGCTGATTTAAGTCTCACCATCAAATTATTGGTCTCCATGAAGTTTTTTTAAAAAAATTATTTTTCTTCTTTGGGTACAAAATATTAGTTCAACATGTTTGGAGTTGTGTATATAACAGGTTCCTTACTTTCATATAAATTTTTTGTTTCGATCTTATTTTTTATTTTTTTCAGGGGTTTTGGAGGGGCAACATTCCTGCCCTTCTTATGGTTATGCCATATACAGCAATACAATTTACAGTTTTGCACAAATTGAAGACATTTGCATCTGGTTCTTCTAAAGCGGGTTAGCTACAATTTAGCTCGCTATATCTGAGACTTTTCCAGGATTAAACAAGTTCTTGTTTGAATATGGACTAAGTTGTCCTGCACTCCATTGTTTTTACGTCCTATCCTTTCTTGATTTCTTTTGCAGAAG